>MVGT01003444.1:8906-91159 GCA_002174775.1 Macleaya cordata | reverse complement strand
GGAGATCACAACATGTACATGGTTGTTAGTTTTTGTCGGAAAAAGTATGTTCTACTACTAAAACTTATACTATTATATTATATCTCTTTTGGCTTTCTCCGAAATAATATTAGAGCAAATCATTGAAGTTTTCTTAAAAACAATGATTTGTTCCGTATTTTCATTATGTTTTCCTGTCTCATGATAGGAATGGGACTCTCCTGATATAGGAAAACTATTGAAATCTAGGTTATTCTATTTCTCTTTTTGGAAAGCCTTGTTTGGATAGGTACGTGTATGANTTTGATAGGGTTTAGATTTATAAATCAAATTTAATTATTTTGTAAAGTATGCATGATTTATTTGTGATGTCCTATTGATGTGAAAATGATTTTCTAAAAGTATAATTTCACATAGTGATGTAAAACAGTAATAGTAATTTTTAAAATAACTAGATTCTAATAATTATATATATGAATGAGTTATATACATACATAAATATATAGATGATTCTTTTCTTACTTATAGTTAAATAAACTATAATTTCAAAAGAATTGAGATTTAATCGTTATCGAGCTTTAGGGATGGGCATATTTCCAAAACCAAATGGATTTTGGGGTTCTTATAATATAGATATATATATTTTACTTCCTTCTATATGTTGGGAGAAGTAGTTGTTTTAAGATGATGTGTGGGATGGAGGTTCCCAGTTGTTGGGTATGTGTTGGTGATTCCCTAGGTACGGGCTTTCCCCCGGAATATATACTATATATGTTATGCTGGGCTTTCCCCCGGCTAGGATTATTACCGGCTTTCCCCGGATTATATTACGGGCTTTCCCCCGATTACCCGGCTTTCCCCGGATTATATTACCGGCTTTCCCCGGAATAATATTAGTTGGGAGATCACAACATGTACATGGTTGTTAGTTTTTGTAGGAAAAAGGTATTTTCTACTACTAAAACTTATACTATTATACTATATATCTTTTGGTAATCTGAAAATGGATTTGTAATGCCTACACGAGCAAATCATTGAAGTTTTCCTAAAAACAATGGTTTGTTCCGTATTTTCATTATGTTTTCCTGTCTCATGACAGGAATGGGACTCTCATGATATAGGAAAACTATTGAAATCTAGGTTATTCTATTTCTCTTTTTGGAAAGCCTTGTTTGGATAGGTACGTGTATGATTCTAGAAATGTCGAGGTTATATGCTGCCTAGATTAGGCGAAGACTTGAGGAGCGTGACAACTCCTGGATTATTTTAATGATCATTAAGATGTCTGCACAAGTCAAACGGCTGACCACCGCGACAACGGCTACATCGGCAAATTATGGTCAAGGGTCCACCTGAACCCAAATCATGAGCCAGCGTGCTTCTCACAAAAACCGATAAATCAGTCGCTCGGTCGGAAATCAGGAATTAACGATGAGGTTCCACATCGGTTAAGTTGGAACACGATTTGCTCACTGACTAGGAGCTAAAACATCTAGTCGTACCCTCTTCACTTTAAGATGATTACACTACGCAATATTATGATGTGAAATGTTGTTAGTTTATATATACTTGTATGGGTAAGTGAATGGTTATCGATTTATGTTGTAGAACAAGTACCAACTACTTTTACATTCCTGTATTATGATTTCTCGATTTTCTTTTAAAACCTGCATTGTCTTAAATTCATGTTAGTGACTATTTGTTAGTATTATAAGTTTCTTACTGAGCTTTTTGCTCAGATCCAGGAGATACTACTGCAGAGGGAAACGAGGATTTAGGAGAGGATTGGTCAGACTATATCTATACCTTTTGAGGAGATCGATATAGAGAGAACGTCAACGATAGCTTTCTTACACTTGAGGTGTTGTATTTAGCTTTTTTGAGGTGCATGTTATCTTACTTGTTTTGTATATATTTTCTTAAGATATGTATATAAGACAAACACACTTATATATATTATATCACTTAACTCAGGTTATCTTTGTATATTATTATGCGAGTCATCATTTTAGAATTATGGTTTGAATCCAGCCTAGTGGATAACTAGGTATTATTATTTTGACGAAGTAAGGTAGACTAGTCTCGATGAGATGATATGACTATTGTGGATGATTGGAATGATTTATAAATATTATTTGTGAGTAAATCATCTCTTCTACAGGTTTATGGCAGGTTGAGAACCCTGAAATTATAGGGGAGACTCTGACGAATTTTTCGTTCGCTCTAGTCATATTTTAAGGTGATTAAGTTTTTCCGAAGTAGATTAGTTTAACTCTGATTAGGTTTGTAAACCTTGCTTAGGTTTATTTAGTACTAATTAGTCACCTTGTATAGTTAACCTAATGCCTCGAGATGCGACTCAATTTCTTAGAGATTGTGAGTTTTGAATTGGGGCGTTACAGTTATTAAATGAAATAATGCCACATGGGGAGAGTGTTGATTTTATTTTTATTTCTAAAACATGGTTCGCCGACTCGGCCGAGTCAGGCGCGACTCGGCCGAGTCAGGCGCGACTCGGCCGACTCGGATCAGACTCAGTCGGCACCTACCCAACTGTCCAATACTAAGTTCGGACCGTTCACAACTCGACGGAGTTAGTCTCGACTCGGTCGTGACTTTGTCAACTCGGTAGCCTGACTCAGCAGCCATACTAGTTAAATTTTTTTAAGAATTTTTTTTATTCAAATTAATTGACCCAAAACAATAATAATAGTGGGTGACTCGGTCTGACTCGGTACGACTCGGCCGGTTCAACTCGGTTGACTCAGATTCTTTGATTTTTCTTTGCTTTTTTTTTTCGCCTCAACCCTGACTCGGGCCGACTCTGTCCTGACTCGGACTCGGTTACCACTGAGTCGGCCATCGAGTCCGAGTCGGCGTACCATATTCTAAAAGGGTAATTTGGATGTAATGTACACAAACTATGGTATTTTTTATGTAGTTTACCCAAAAATAAATAAGAACCTACGATTATTAAAGGTTACATATGGTTAGCATCTAAATAACATATATTCAGAACTAAATCTCATACTTATAAATGAAACAAATACGCTAGTTATTTTAAATGGTTTAAATTTTTTTTTGTTATTTTAAAGTTTATAATGAGTAATTAGACGTAAATACGAGTTGAGATCCTCAACCCTCTTTTCCCATGTTCCCTCCATATCCCCACAATAATTTTACTTTGTGGGGCCCACATAGTGACGTACCAATAGCTGATGTTTTGATGCAGGACAGATTTTGTAGGTCCGTCTTAAATTTTAACTTTAATTACGAATTTTGTAGTTTTTAAATTTTAGCTAGTAATTTCTTTTATTTGAGTATTTTTATTTTATTATTTAACAATTTTCTTGTTAGATTAGAAGTTTCTTTTCAACTACAATTTATTGCTACAATACAAACAGTTTTTGATTAATAATATTTGAGTTTTCTCATTAGTTTGAGAATTATTTTAGTGTTCTTCAATTCTAGATGATGAACTAGAATTTTTATCATTTTTCCGCTGCGTCATGTTTGGGTGATAATGTTCTCTTTGCAGTATGGATCATTTTCACAAAAAAATCATCTTATAATAACACTTCTAACATCACAAAAGATTGATTGGAAAATCAACCATCCATTATTGAATGCGAAAGTGATTTCAATGCCGTTGATTTACGATCAACATTTGATGGGGTTAGAAGTCTTACAGTAAGCTAATTTTTGTGCGTGATGCGGTGAGGAAAAAATTCTCGCTAAAATATCAGCCGTTGGTTAATTTTCATTTGGACCCCACAAAGAAAATTAGGGTGGGGACAGGAATAAGGGGACAGAGGATGTGGATTCCGTAAATACATATATGAATGTTAGGTTGAGTTTGTAACGCAAAATTTAGGGTGGGGACAGGAAAGGGCAAGCACGTGCTTCTAGCTAACTAATCTTAATTTATAGGAATGTTAGGTTGAGTTTGTAACGCAAAATTTATCAAAATAATGAACGATATAGTTTCCTGGGTTTATAAATAAGCAAAGCATAAGACCATCTCTTACCAACATATATAGCTAGTCGGAACAGTACTAACGTATATGTACACAAACAAAAAGATGGGCATTTCAAGCTCTTCAATTCTTTCTGTACTTTCTTATTCTCTGCTTATTGTTTTATCAATTTCATGGCCAAGTAATTCAAGTTCATCTGTTCATGATGAAGATTTTATTCAATGCATTTCTCTTCATCAACCTCCCAATTCTATCCCAATTTATACCCCAAACAATTCTTCTTATTCATCACTCTTACAATCCTCTGCTCGAAATCTGCGATTCTTATCACCCATCTATCGAA
The DNA here is from genome assembly GCA_002174775.1 of Macleaya cordata. Classification (NCBI taxonomy): domain Eukaryota; kingdom Viridiplantae; phylum Streptophyta; class Magnoliopsida; order Ranunculales; family Papaveraceae; genus Macleaya; species Macleaya cordata. The sequence continues at coordinate 86,860 of MVGT01003444.1, read as the reverse complement.
AACCTCAGCTTATTATTACACCATTGCATGAATCTCACGTCCAAGTAAGTGTTGTTTGTTCGCGTAAACACGGTTTGGACGTTAAAGTTCGAAGTGGAGGCCACGACGTAGAAGGCCTTTCTTTTATATCTGATACTCCATTTATACTTGTTGATTTGATCGATTTTCGATCCATCAATGTTGATGTAGAAAATAGAACTGCATGGGTTCAGGCTGGTGCAAACCTCGGCGAAGTTTATTATAGAATTGCAGAGAAGAGCAAGACACTTGGCTTTCCGGCCGGGCTTATCCCCACCGTAGGTGTTGGTGGGCATCTTAGTGGAGGTGGGTTTGGTGCATTAGTACGAAAATATGGCCTAGCATCTGATCAAGTCATTGACGCTCACATAGTTAATGTTAATGGCGAAATTCTTAACAAGGAAACAATGGGAGAAGATCTATTTTGGGCAATTAGAGGAGGGGGAGCGTCGAGCTTCGGAGTTATTCTTTCATGGAAAATCAATTTGGTTCCTGTTCCAGCCATTGTAACCGTTGCCACAGTTGACAAAACACTAGAACAAGGTGCGATAGACCTTGTTCATAAATGGCAATTCATAGCTGATAGACTCCATGAAGAGCTCTACGTCGGACTCTCATTGAGTGTGGCCGTTACTAATTCTAGCCAAGCTGGAACAAAAACGGCCCTAGCTCGATTCTTCATCTTGTTCCTTGGGCGTGTTGACAAACTACTCCAACTCATGGAAGAGAGCTTCCTTGAGTTTGGTTTGAAGCGTGATGACTGTATGGAAATGAGTTGGGTCAAATCTCATGTTTACTTATATGCCCGCGGAGAACCTTTAGAACTTCTACTGAATAGGAATGATCCTATGTCCAAGATGTTCATGAAGGCAAAATCTGATCATGTCAAGGTACCAATATCAAAAAATGGCTTGGAAGGGTTAATGACAAGGTTATTAGAAGAAGATGCACCTGAATTGTTTTTGAGTCCTTTTGGTGGAAGGATGAATGAGATTTCAGAATCTGAAATTCCTTTCCCACATAGGGTTGGGAACATCTACAATATTTTGTACTTGGTGACTTGGTTTGGAGAAAGAGAATCAGAGAAGCATTTAGATTGGATAAGAAGGTTGTACAAATATATGAAGCCATACGTTTCAAAGTACCCAAGAACTGCATATCATAACTACTTGGATCTTGACTTGGGTCAGCACAATGATGGTAAAGTGAGTTACTCAAAATCTAGGGTTTGGGGTAGAAAATACTTCAAGAGCAACTTCCAAAGATTAGTAAAAGTGAAGAGCAAGGTTGATCCTGATAATTTCTTTAAGAACAAACAGAGTATTCCTCTTATCCATACATAGTGGAATGGAAAATTAAGAGGGACAAGGGAAACACTAATAATTCTTCTAGAAGAAAAAGTATTCCTCTTATCCATACTGGTGAGTGATATTACATGTTATTCTGCCCTAGTTTTTTTTTTTGATGATCGGGATGTTTAGACCTCTTAGAGCTCCTGACAAATCTCAGGATAGTGAGTTCACGAATATGATATTTTCTGGGCATTTCTAATAATATCAAGTCTTTCGGTTTATTTCCTTGGTGTCTGATTATGTAACGAATATGTTGTAATAAGATTATTTCTATATGGCCCCACGTCGTAGCCCTTAGGGTGCTGCCTTAATTTCATTTTGGCTACTCAAAATCATTCAAATGGTCAAAATTATACATCATAAAATTCATAATTACGTCAGCGCCCAAATTTTGAGTACCACTAGGCCAAAAATAAAAATAATGCATTTGCAAAAAAAGTGAACGGACGCGAAAACGACAATTGAGCAATGCTAAATAGACCACTAGCTCAAAATTTTATCGCATTTGATCCCGATTTAATATTGTTGGCAGTTTTATTGTACTTTTCACATGCTTAATTTCGTGTATATACGCCTTAAAAAATATGTATCTTGGACAACAGTTCCCTTTCTTTTAAAAAAAAAATAGAAGAGTCTGAATAAAATTTATTGGGGTCAATTAATTGGTCAAAAAATTGCTTCCCTTTTAAACATGTGTTCTGTTTGCGGTTGTTATCTTTGTGATCTTGTAGTGGACCTAGTGGTTAAACTCACATTTTTAACGAAGTGCGTAGCGTAGTCGTCTCTTGTGCACTATGAATGGCTCATTTTTGTGAAGTACATGAGCTTTGGGTAACCTTCTCTTTGCAAGTCAGTTTTCAAAAAGAGTTAGACCTAGTAGACTTTAACCAGGGCCGTATCTGAGTATATGCGGCATAAGCAATCGCATAGGGCCCCTAAATTTTGAGGGCCCCAAAAATTACATGCTCCTTCTATATATATGAATATATATTAACATTAGTTAGTTTATTATAATACTTCTAGTTGTTTTAGAATACTTTTCATTTCTATTTCCTATGATATAAATTTTTAATTAAGATAAGAGTTTAGCAGAAAACTTAATTTACTATGTATTATAATTTGGAATTTTGGGGACCCATTTTTAGGATTTCACTTCGGACCCCCAAAATCTCAGATACGGCCCTGACTTTAACACGGTATTTTAACAAGGTGTTTTAAGGATGGGTCGGCCTTGCGTCGAGGAGTGCCTGAGTGACACCAACCCTGGCATTAATAACAAAGTATTTTGATCAGCTCTCAATCTTAAAATGTCTCTCCATTTCACCTGATTCTTGATTTGCATCATCTAAATAAATCAACATCACCTTTGGTCAATTTACTTAAAAGTATAATCATCTCCATTTAATAATTTAGTGGTCATATATAGGCTGACTTTTGGATATACCCAAATGTTAATCTATTAAAATTAACCGTTGGGTTAATATAAAAAAGTCAATAGGTGAGATAATTAATCAAACATATATGAAGATAAAAGATAGTAATTAAGAACAAATAATGCAATCTTTAAATTATCATTACAAATTACAAACGCAACTTTAATTTATGAGCAAATTGTCTTTTCCCCCTCAATTGTTAATTGAAAAATCACTTACCCCCCAAATCTTTCAGAAAATCACTTTCCCCCCCCCACTGTTATCATTTCCGTCAGTTCTCCATCCAAGTGACACACGTGCACGTCATGTGACTTAAAAAAAGTCTGAAATACCCTCCCCTCTAACTAACCCAACCCAACCCCAGGTTAGTTCTTTTTTAATGACGTGGCAGCATCCTAACGCCCCTAGGATGCACGGCCACGATTAGAACCCACCCAATATGACCTAGTCGACATGTTCGACCAATTACAGCAACCTCACATATCCTTAACCACCTCTGCTATGATCATCATCGTCCTCCTTCGATGCACCATGTTCGCCGGCGGATCAAGTTCTTCCCTGGTTCGAGAAAACTAAAGACCACATCTGCCCCTGGTGTTTGACAGTCATCGGTGAAGATCTAGGAGAGATTTACGGTAAAAAAACAAAGCTACATTCACCGTCGTCTTGGGTTCGCCGGTAAAATGTTTCACCGGACTCTGTAAGTTCTCCAATAACGCTCAAATATCTCCTACACTCTTTCTGATTCTCTCTCTTTTCCTCTCTGTAGTTCAATCTCCCCCAAACGAGAATGCCCTAATTGAAACCCTAAAAGGAAATCAAATCTGAAAAAAAAATTTGTTTTGTTATTTTCTTAGTTTGAATCCATTTACTTGCAAAACATACCGTTATCTTTGATTTTGGTTTTGGTTTTGTGGAATTAGTTTTAAGGTTTTATGGAATCTATTTTAGGGTTTTGTGGAATCTGTTTTAGGGTTTGTGGAATCTGTTTTAGGGTTTGTGGAATCTGTTTTAGGATTTTTTGGAATCAATTTTAGAGTTTAATTGTAATGTGATTGGAACTGTGTTCGAGCTATACTTGGTTGTTTCTTTAGCAAAGTGATTGAATTATGCAAGTGATTGATTTATGCAAGTGTGATTTAGTTACAGTGATTGAAATATGCAAGTGGTTTGATGGAGTGCCTTCAAGTAATGCTGTGACAGTACATTACTGTTAAAATTATTGGATTGTTGAGTACTGTTTGTTGTTTTTGAATGATTTGTCAATCATGATGACATTAAAATATGGAAGAGCTGGTTTTGTTGTTTGATTGTTGATTTCAGTTGATCATTATATATTACTGTTAATGTTAATTTTTTGCAGTAATCGATTTTCATACCCTACCAGGAATGTCAGGGTACACTACAGTGGTAGGGTACATGAATTCCAAAATCTTGATGGGGATAAAATGAGTAGAGTTGTGTTCTTTGGAAGGCTAAAAACCAATTTACAGGGCCTGACACAGGAGTCTGAGTTTGAATTGATTTGGGTTCATGATGGAGTAAGTGAACAAATAGAAGATGATATGGATTTTTTTAGGATGTGGCTTGAGGCACAGTTTGATGAGACTGGTTTCATAGAACTCCATCTAAAGTTGGTTGCTCCCCCAGTTTCTGAAGCAATATCCAACCCTCCCTTGTTGTCAGAAGTTGTAACACCCAGGAAGCGTATTAGTAAGGTTCTCAGAAAAAGGAAAAAGGCAACACCACGAAAGGTTGTTGCCCATAAACCATACAAACTCCCTTCTTCTACAGTTACAAGGAAGAGTCCTAGGTTACAGGCTTTGCAGAGGGAAAAGTTGAATAGTTGTCAAGTGAAGAGGGTATTGAATCTGGATGGTGCCAGTTGTGAAGGTCAATCACAAGATGCAAGTGAGACAGTTGCAAAATCCACTGTGGAGAATGTAGATGATTCAGGGACAGGTATTGGTGTTGATTTGGATGACTCTTCAAATATGGGAGAGGGATATACTCAAGCTAGTGTGGCTGAGAACACCCCCAACTTACCACCTCATGCAGCCACACATGATGTAGATGAGGATGTTGATGAGTCATTTTTAAGGGCAGCAGCTACACAAGCAAGTCAGATTGAGCAACAGTATTTTGCTGCAGATATTGAACATGATTATGTTGAGGATGATGAAGAGCAAGCTGAAGTAGAAGTGGATGAGATGGGTATTCCAGTTGAGCCATCTCCAGTGCATGCAGAAGAGAGATTTGTACATAGAGAAGATAGTGAGAAAGAGGATGATCAGCAGGGGAACACAGTTCAGGTTGAAGCTTCTAGCAGTGATGATGATGAAGACAGAGTTGAGGATGATGGGGGTGATGAGGGTGAAGTCCCCAACTTCCCTCATCATGTTTATGCTCAGTTTGTTAGGGATTGTGATGATTTGTATGAAGAAGATCCTGAACCAAAAATTCAAGGACTCACCCTTGAAAAGGGTATGGAGTTTGCATCAGCAAAAGCTTATAGGTTGCACCTTAGAACCTATGCTATTGTTGAAAAATTTGTTTTTATTTCATCGAAGAGTGAAAGTTACAGGATGAGGTCCAAATGTAAGGTTAAAGATTGTAAGTGGGAATGTAATGCGAGGCAGTTACCACACCAACGAGCTTGGAGTATACGGAAATTGGTACCTGAACATACTTGTCAAGGCCACCAAGAGGATAGACATCCAATGGTGAATGCAAGGTGGGTAGCAGATGTATTGGATCTTGATTTTAGAGATCATCAAAATTCTTGGAGTCCAGAAGATTTTCAGATTAGAGTATGGAGGAAGTATCAGGCTAAGATCTCATATCAAACAGCCTGGAGGGCAAGGAATAAGATATTAGTGAGGATATTTGGAAGCTTTGATAAGAGCTATGCTCTAATTCCTGAGTTTTGTCAACAGGTGCTAGCTTCCAACCCAGATAGCTTGGCAACTTTTTCTAGGGATGATGTAGAGCTGACATTCAAACATTGCTTAGTTGCTTACAAAGCATCTCTTGTGGGTTTTGTGGAAGGGTGTAGACCCATCATAGGGTTGGATGGTACTTTCCTTAAGGGAAAGTATGGTGGAGTGCTTTTAGCAGCTACTGCATTAGATGCTAGGAATGGGTTGTTTCCACTTGCTATCTATATATGCAGATCTGAAGACCTTGAGAATTGGACCAAGTTTCTTGAAGCTCTAGCTCCACATATCCTTAAGCACCGAAGGAGGATTACTTTTATTTCAGATAGACAGAAGGGGTTGTTGCCAGCAGTGAAGAAAGTTTTTGAGGGTGGAGTCGATCACAGGTATTGCTTCAGGCACATGTACAAGAATTTCAGGAACCATTTCCCTTTTTTGGGTAAGATATTAGAGATGACCGTATGGAATGCAGCTAGGTCTTACAAAGAGAGTGAGTTCAAGCTATGGATGGATCAGGTTAAGGAGCAAGACCCAAGGGCATATAGTTACTTGATGGGTGAAGACCCAAAGAGTTGGTCAAGGTCAAAATTTCCACACTTTACACACTCTGAGCATGTAACCAATAATTTTTCTGAGTCCTTCAACAACTGGATAATTAAGTTAAGGGATAAGCCAATCCTCTTGCTGGTAGAGAGGTACCATTTGATGATGATGACAATGTTTTACAAGAGGAGGACATCAGCCAGGCAATGGGATGATGTTGCCTTAGTCCCAACTGCCCAAAAGAGGCTGACTAAATTGCAGAGCACACTTGGGAACTTTATAGTGAGACCATCAGATGACTTCAACTATGAAGTTGAGAGCTTTTATGGGGGTAAGTGGGTTGTCAATGTGCAGAATAAGAACTGCTCATGTGTGAGTTGGCAGCTTAGGGGTTTCCCATGTGTCCATGCTGTGGCAATATTATCTTCAAGAAGGCCTAATTGGCTTGAGTAAGTATAAAAATTATTACATATGTCATTTATATAAATTTACAATAACTTTTCATTAATAGCTATATATTATTGACCTTGTAGATATTGCAGTGAAGACTACTATGTGGCAACTTACAGGACTGCCTATGCTCTTTCAATACTCCCTTTAGCAGACCAGAGTGACTGGGGTGAAGTAAGTTATATTACTTTTTATTAAGTTTCTGAATACTTTTATGTATCACATGTTCCCACATTTACTTTTCTGAATACTTTTAGGTATCACATGTCCCCATTTGCTTTTCTGAGTACTTTTAGGTATCACATGCCCCCACATTTAAAGCTAAGATGTAAATATTATAATAATATTGTAAACCCTAGGATTTTAATACAAATCTTATCTCTTTGCAGCCGAATTCAGAAGTGAAGCCTCCTATTGTTTACACAACACCAGGGAGACCTAAAATGAGAAGGAGAAAGGATCCAGATGAGAACCCAAGCAGTAGCACCAACAAGAGGAAGTGCACTCTTTGTGGGATTGTTGGGCACAACTCTAGGACTTGCAGTGGGAAGAGCAGAAAGAGACCAAGGACAAGGGGTGGCTTAGCTCGCAGCAGAACAAGCCAAGGAGGACAAGAAGAAAGTAGCACTGGAACAGGTTCTGGTAATAGAGGAAGGGGTGCAACAACTTCTGGATTAGGAAAAAGAACAAGAACACAGACTAGTAAATCTGCATCTATGGCAACAGAGGGTTCAGTCAGTGGAACTGAAACCAGAGTTAGAACTAGAGGAGGTTTGGGAAGAGGATCTGGGGCTAGGGGTGGAGGTAGACCTGTCAATGTGCAACAGAGTATTTCACAGACTATGAGTGGAGGAAGGGTTCACCAAACCTTCCACCAATCTGTGAATTTTGATGGAGTGCCTTCTCACTTTGGGGGTATCCCAAGATGGCAGGGTTCAAGTTCAAGAACACCACACCAGCAAGAAGAACAACATGGGCAGCAGCAGCAACAACAACAGAAGGGGCCTTCTTCTTCTTCAGGTGTTAGTGGTATTGGGGGAGATGGAGCACCAAACTAAAAACAATCTATTTCATTTTTTTTCTTTTTTATGGATGATGTGGATGATTTAGGCTGATACTCATCTTTTTGAGTTTTGGTTGATGTTGGCATGGTGGTCATGTTAGACCAATGCTTTGCTATCTAGTTTAATGTGTTTCTTAAACAATTTAGGTGTTAAACATGTTGTGGATGATTTGAACTCTTTGATGGATATGTTATACAGGTTATGTTTCTTAATCAAAGGGGTTATGTGATTTGAAGCCATCATTGATATGTTATACAGGATGTGTTATGTGGTTTGATAAGTGTTATGCATGTTATATATCACAGTGAAACACCCAGGATAGTAAAGAGCTTAACAGTCTTCTATTGCTTATTAAGGTTCATCTTGTTCACAATAAAACTACATATTTCCTCCACATTGCCTTCAAGTTCTTTGGCTTTTGATGCCACTAACACATCACTCAACCACTCAAAAGTATCACACTCAAGGCATTTTAGATAAGAGATGCCATAGTTATGTTCAGTCCCTGAAATTTTCAACTTTCTCATCCCTTTACAGTTTGGCTCAGTACATGGGGTGTCTTTCCAGGGGCATGCTTTGATCCAGTGATCGGTTGCCCCACAACCGAAGCAACCATCTCTGTATGGATGTTGAGTTGATGAAGAACCCACTCCATTAAAAGCCTCTTCAAACCATTGAAACCCATTACAAGTAGGATGTTGACAAGTAAAAAACTTTTTTCCCAAAGAAGTGGGTTGAGAAGATCGTAGTAATTTACGAATCCCGTTACAGCTGGGCTTCCTACATCTTGTGTAAACCCAAGGACAGTCAACAGAGTTATGTCCTTCCTTGGAACGAGCTTGGCATGAAACCTGTGTCAAAAAAATAAAATAAAATCAGTACAGAACTCGATTTTCACTTACACCCCACTGGATAATTACAAAAATCATTTACCCCCCCATTTTCAGAACCCGAGCTTAGGGAGAAGAAAGCAATGGTTTATGGTTCTTTAATTGCAAAATAGGGTTTCATACTTACCTGGGATGAAGCTTTTCCCCCTCCCATTCTTGAAATTTTAACAAAATAGAACTTGTAATGGAGTTTTAATGGTGGTTAGATCTAGAGAGAAATATGGAAGAAGAAGATGGAGTTTGTAGATGAAGAAGGGGTTTTTATAAGGGGAGTGGGTGACCGTTATGAGACAACGGTCATATTGGGTGGGTTCTAATCTTGGCCGTGCATCCTAGGGGCGTTAGGATGCTGCCACGTCATTAAAAAAGAACTAACCTGGGGTTGGGTTGGGTTAGTTAGAGGGGAGGGTATTTCTGACTTTTTTTAAGTCACATGACGTGCACGTGTGTCACTTGGATGGAGAACTGACGGAAATGATAACAGTGGGGGGAAAAGTGATTTTCTGAAAGATTTGGGGGGTAAGTGATTTTCCAATTAACAATTGAGGGGGAAAAGACAATTTGCTCTTAATTTATTAATATGATATACAAATCACAGAATTAACATAAATACATATGAGAAAGAATTACTACAGTACGTAAGGCATTTATTTGGTACACATATCCATGAGGCCTTTTATTTTTGTTCACAATAGAATTAATGCAATTAATTAAGCTGAGCATATCTAATGCCCTAATTTCTTTTCATCCCATTATGCAACACTGGGAATGCTTTGTTCATTTCTAAAGAAATTTTCAGGATCAACCTTGCTCTTCACATGTACCAATCTTTCATAGTTGCTCTTGAAGTACTTACCTCCCCAAACCTTACCTTGTAAATATGTTGCTGTACCATTTTTGCTTTGACCTATGTCAATATCTCTATAGTTGAGATATGCAGCTCTAGGTGACTTAGAAACATAAGGTGCCATGTACCTGTATAGTTTCCTAATCCAACTGAGTTGCTTTTCAGTTTCTTCCAAACCTTCCCAATATGCCAAATACTGAATCTTAAATAGGTTTCCTTCTCTATGTGGGAATGGAATTTCAGATTCTGAAATCTCACTCATCCTTCCACCATAAGGACTAAAGATCACAACAGGCTGATCTTCCTCTAATAATCTTCTCCACATCCCTTCTAATCCAATTTGAGGAATGGGTTGCTGCACATAATCAGATTTTGCTTTGTAAAACCTCTTGGGTTGAGCCCTACTCAGTAAGACATCTAGAGGACCATCAATTGGGAATCCATTGAAATAGAGTGTAGATTGAACCCAACTCATTTCAATACAATCTTCCCTCTCCAAACCCAACTCAGGGAATCTCTCTTTCATTAGAGTTAGGAGATTTTCAGAACCCCCAAGGAACATGGAGTTGAATGAAGCTTGTATTTTTTTATCCCCGTTTTGATTAGCATTCACGACGTCTATGATGACTCTAATGAAGAGCTCTTTAGGGAGTTTAGGTGCAACTTCTTGCCACCTATGAATAAGTTCAGTTGCTCCTTGTTCTATGGTTTTGGCCACTGTAAAAACAGTAACTGTAGGTGGAACAGAAACCAATCTGATCTTCCATGAAAGAACGACTCCAAAGCTCCCTCCACCACCTCCACGGATGGCCCAAAACAAGTCATCTCCCATGGATTTTTTGTCGAGAATTCTTCCATTAACGTCGACTATTCGAGCATCAATGACATTATCAGCTGCAAGGCCATACATTCTTAACAAGGAACCATAACCACCTCCACTGAAATGCCCACCAACACCAACAGTTGGGCAAATCCCTGCAGGAAAGGCAAGGGTTCGACTTGTCACTCCAATATTATAATAAACTTCGCCGATTGTTGCACCAGATTGAACCCATGCAGTATTATTTTCAGCATCAACAGTGACCGACCGAAGATTAGTCAAATCAACGATCACGAATGGAACATCAGATACGTATGAGAGGCCATCATAATCATGACCCCCGCTTCGAATTTTGATCTGAATTCCATGCTTTCTAGAACAAATTACAGCTGCTTGAGCATGGGATTCATGCAAGGGTGTAATTATAAGATTGGGTTTTGGAGTTGTGGATGATAATAATCTTAGATTTTGTATAGTTGATTGCAAAACAGATGTATAATTAGCATTGTTGGGGGCGTAAACCGGGATGGAAGTCTGAGATTGTTGGGAAAGGCATTGAAGAAAGTTGCCATGAATTGAGCTTGAAGTTCCCAATGAAATTGAGAACACAAGGAAAGAAAATAGTATTGAAACTAGTATAGAAGAAGAAGCAGAGCTTGATGAAGTAGCCATCTTAATTTTAGTTGGATTGTTTGTAAGAAAGGGTTCACAAATATGGTTATTTATAGTCTCTAAACATGATGACTCTTCTATAAAACTTATATTGGTGAAAATTTGAACGTTGAATTCTTAGTTTTATTTTAATTTTTTGGTTCTTTGAAAGATATTGAATTCTTGCTCAGATCATTAATATTATCTTGAAGAGAAGTCTATATTGAATATTAATGATGTTCCTAGCTAAATCTGATAGATGTATATGTACGCAAAGAAAAATTCCAAGTAAAAGGAGATTGATTATTATGCACAAGTCGATACATATTGAATTAAATCTGAGTGAAATAGATGTGAGTACGCAAAGAAGATTTCTTAAGAAGTAGTACGTAGAGATATGCACGTAGAATAATCCTCCTTGGATGGCGATAGTTTTTTTTTTGAAAAAGATAAAATTGTATTCAAATTAGGGTTTGACTGTTAATTGTAGCGCCCATCTTTAATCCAATTGGGAACTTAAGATGCCCACATGTTTTAATAAAAATGAAAATAGGTTTTTAGACAGTCCAAATATCCTCTGTCCCCCTTTTTCCTGTTCCCACCTTAATTTTATCTTGTGGGCCCCACATGGTGATTAATCAACTATTGATTGATTTTTTGGTGAGAATGTTCTACTCACTATACAGAGCATTCAATTCTTTCAAAAAAAAAAATCAGCCCATTTCTAACATCACAAGATTGATTAGAAATTCAACTATCCATTTTTGAATGCAATAGCAATTTATTCTTCTATGATCGTTGCTTTACAATCAACTTTTGATGGAATTAGAAGTTTTATAATGCATTGATTGTGTTTTGCACTGATCTATACAGCGAGGACAACATTCTCACCATGGTTAGTCTTCAAGTGGGCTCCCTAAGATAAAATTAGGCTGGAGACAAGTAGGGGATAGAGAAAAGGGAGAGAAGATCCTGATATTTCATTTTTTTTTTTTGTGATGGGATTATTGCCAAATACTCATATGTCACACGGCTGCCAAGATAAGGCGAAGTAGGAACACGATTTCTGGCATTTTCTTGCCAAATGGAGTCTGGTCTGAGGACCTTAATCTGCTCCACAAGGAGGCTATAACTTATTTCTCCTCCATTCTTGCCTCTGAAGGCTGCACTATTCAGGATGAGATGAGGAGTCTGATTCCCTCCTTGGTCACGGGGGAGGACAACATCGCCCTCCTCCGATGCCCTGATGAGGAGGAAGTCAAACTTGCGGTGTTCAGTATTCCTACTGACAGTGCCCCTGGTCCGGATGGCTTCTCGGCTGCTTTCTTTCAAAATGGATGGGAAGTGGTTAAACTGGACGTGACTGCCGCAGCCCAGGACTTTTTCAGAGGCGAGCCCCTGCCCAAGTCTCTCAAATCCAACTTCATAACGCTCATCCCCAAGGTGGACACTCCGCTTCACTTTTCGGACTTTCGGCCCATTAGTCTTTGTAACGTTGCCTACAAGATCTTCAGCAAGATCCTTTGCAGTCGCCTTTCTCAGCTGCTTCCTCATCTGATCTCCATGGAGCAAGGGGCCTTTGTCAAAGGCAGATCGATCCTTGAGAATATCGCTCTTACGCAAGAGATGGCTCACTCCTTGGGGAAGAAGGTGGTGGGGGGCAACGTGATTTTGAAACTGGATATGGTTAAAGCTTATGATCGAGTCGAGTGGGCTTTCCTTAAGGCTGTCCTCCAAAGGTTTGGTTTCGGTACCTCCGTGATTAACCTTATATCCTCCTGTCTCTCTGGGTGTTTCTATTCTGTGGTTATGCAGGGTGTTTATGATGGGTATTTTGAGGCCTCTAGAGGGTTGAGACAAGGTGACCCGCTCTCCCCCATCCTCTTCATTCTTTGCTCCGAGGTTCTCAGTCGGGGCCTCTCAATGGCTTTTCGCTCTGAGGAAATTGCCGCATATCATACTCCCCGGATGTGTTCCCCGGTTACCCATCTCTTATATGCCGATGATACTATTATTTTCCTCAATGGGAGGGTCTCATCTATCCGCGGTTGCATGGAGTTTCTAGACAGATACTGTTCTTGCTCCGGGCAGAGAATAAACACTGAGAAGAGCTCTTTTTTGTTGCACTCGAAAGCGCCTTCTAATCTGGTTAGCTCCATTAGTCACATGACTGGGTACCAGCGCAAGTCTGATGTTATGGTTTATCTTGGAGCCCCCATCTACGACGGTCGGATTAGGGTTCGGTATTTTGACGATCTCTTATCTAAGATCAGACATAAATTGGCAGGCTGGAAGGCAAATTTTCTTACTCAGGGGGGAAAGCTTATTATGATCAGACACGTGCTCTCTAGTATGGCCATCTACCTTCTCTCTGCCGTGTCAGTTCCCACAACTGTGCTTCAGAAAGTAGACCGGGTGATCTCAAATTTTTTCTGGGGTTCGCATGAGGGAAAGCCAAAGCGCAAATGGGTGTCCTGGAACGCTATTTGCAAACCGGTTTCGGAAGGGGGCCTTGGTGTCCGTAATGTCGTGGAGGTAATGTGCAGCTTCAGATTAAAGGCTCTTTGGAATGCGGTAACCAGTAAGTCTGTTTGGTCCAAGTTTATCTGTGCTAAGTATGGTATTCACAACAATATCTTACCCTCTTACACCCCGCCCCGGACTGCCTCCAAATACTGGAAAGAGTGTGCGATGCTCCTCGCCGTGCTTGTCAAGAACTCAGCATGGAAGGTGGGCCAAGGTAACATGAATTTTTGGTATGAGAATTGGAGCAACGACGGCATTCTAGCTGAGTCTCATCCTGAGGTAACTTCATATGGTAACATCACCCTCAGAGAGGCAGTTGGTGCTGATTTTAATATCAACGGTCTGCCTTCTGATTGTATCCCCAGGGTGAAATACATGTATGACTCCCGCCTCTCTTCTGAGATGGACGTGCGTCTTTGGGCTTCTAGTCCTAATGGGGTGTTCTCTATTAAGTCGGCTTTTCACCAGATCCGAGAGTCAGCTGCGATTTGCCCTTTTGCCCGCTTCTACTGGGTTGACTTCATCCCTAAGAAACTAGCTGTTCTCTTTTGGCGTGTTCTTCATAATGCTGTGCCGGTGGACGTCAGAATCCAGAATTGCGCCATTAGTCTGGCATCGGCCTGCGTTTGTTGCGGTCAGCGTCAGATCGAATCACTGGATCACCTCCTGTTCCAAGGAAACATTGCCACCGCATTATGGGATCACTTTGCTATTTCCTTCGGTCTCCATCGTGAGGATTTCTCTGATTTCCGAGATTTCATATGGGCTTGGTTTCATATAGCCCCGGTGGGTTCTCAGTTGGGCTCTCTTGCTTCTGTTCTTCCCCTTGTGATTGTCTGGGAGATTTGGTCAGAACGGAATTGTAGGAGGCATAATGCGCCCCCTGCTTCCATCGCCTTCATTCGATTCAAGGTCTTGAAGTGGGTCCATTTCATTAACCCCTTGATGAAAGTTGATAAGCATAGTCCGTCTTCGGTACATAACATTCTGGGGAGATTTGGGGTTCCTCTAACCCCGGTTCGGAGGAAGCCTCTTATGGTACTCCGCTGGTCCGCCCCTCCCCCAGGATACTTCCTTCTAAACACAGACGGAACTTCTGCGGGCTCTTTGGCTGCAGGAGGGGGGGTGATTCGGGATAATGGTGGCAATATTGTGGCTGCTTTCCATAGCTTCTATGGACCAGGGACGAACAACCTGGCGGAATCGCGGGCCTTGCTAGATGGTTTACTCTTATGTCGTCAGATTGGGGTTAGTAGAATTGCAGTTAGGGTGGACTCAAAATTGGTGGCGTCTTGGTTCCACTACAATTATAAGATCCCGTGGACTATTCTCAGGTGGTGGAATAGGATCAGAGATCTCGCTCACTGCCTGGACCTGGTGGTCGGCCATGTCTATAGAGAGCTCAATGCTCCAGCGGATGCCATGGCATCCTTGGGGTACTACTCGCGCTCGGATCATATTTTTCTCACTGATTTCCCTCCTCGTCTGGTGGGTCTCGCTCGTCTGGACAGAATGGGGATTCCTTATATTAGGAATGGTTAGCTTCTGGTTTTGGGGGCTTCTTTCTGCTTTTTGTCTCTCAGCCTGTGTTCGGTTTTATATTCATGTATACTTGTACGGTTGTGTTTATGTTACCCTTGGTTTTGGGAGGTTTTGGTTGGGGTCCCCCTCCCTCTAGGGCCTTTATGTTGATCAATAAATTTTCTCTCGCTCCGCCGAGATTCTAAAAAAAAAAAAAACCACTAATGAAGTTCAGAACTCCCATTTTCTCTGTCCTTCCTTATCTTTCAACAAATTTTTACTTGTGAGATCTTTATGGAGACGATAGTTGATTTATGAAAATGATCTTCCTACAATACCGATCATTAAAACAAAAATAAATCGGATTATTCTAAAACTTTAAACCCATCAAAAGTCAATTGAAAAATCAAAAATGGCGCTGCCAACAAAGTAGCAGGACTAGAAGCATTGCTAGATGTAGTGAAGGAAAAGAAATTGGCAAATTACTAATACAATGTCTCTTTCATATTATTATTTGTAATTAAGGGTGTACTTAATTGGTATGTTGTGCAAATATTCATGGGAGCGGTTCTAGTGCCCTCACTAAAATTGCCATCACTATTACATTTTTGGGTTACCATGGCCTGTGGAGCCCACATACAGATGAACCAATGGCTAATTTTTTGGAAGGATGATCTACATGGTAAGGAGAATATCCTCACAGAAAATTAGCTCATTCTAACAATCTAATCATCTAGTTTTTTAAAAATTAACGGTGATTGAATCATGCATTTTTTCCATTAAATTGCATCAATGGATGATGGGTTATAAGTTTTAGAATTTACTGATTTTTGGTATGAATGATAAACATAGTGCGGAGAATATTTTCACAAAAAATTAACTCTTGATTCATTTTTATATGAGCCTCATAGACTATGGTAACAGTAATGGCAATATAGTGATGGCACTAGAACCGCTCCCAATATTCATATGCATAATTTTAACCTCAAGTTAATTAGTCAATTGGTAAAAGTTTTCTCCCTTAACTTGGACGTCGAGTGTTCGACTGTCTTTAAGCTCAATCAAAAGAATTATTCCCTAATTTACTAGGTAGTATGAATTTGCTGTGCGCATTGATTTTAGAATCTAGGCGGGTACTCTAGGAGGACCCAGTGGGGCCATATGAAAAAAAAAAGTGCAAATATTTGTATCATTTTAACCACAACAAAACAAATTTTGGCTATGAATATTTGCAAATATTTACACACTATATATATACCACACCCAAGCTAAGTGTGCATATAGTAATTTTAGTTTTATGATAACTTAATTTTACTTGGCCTTGTTCACATTTTTCAGTTAGCCAATATGACATTCTGAGAAAGCTCCAGGGCCGGTCGTGTCTAATATTGAAAATATTGAGGGATATATACGACAAATTAAAACGAAGGAGGTATGCCTAAATTTGTGCACGTACTAATATTGCAAGATTTCCCCACGCTTGGAAGGATCAATAAAGAAGTCTGTATTGGATTCTCTCTTGAATGGAGATAACAATACAAGGGGATTTCAGAATACAAATAAACGTTGAAGCAGCCACCTTAATGGCAAAATATGTTACGACTTTTGTACTATATTTTTTTAATTGTAAATTTCGTTCTCTTGACCAAAACTCTTTAATTAGCCATCCCAACAATGGTTATCCATGTTCCACCCAACTATTTCTTACACTCCACTACACCTATTTGTGGGTCTCATTTAATTTGAAGATGATCTAATAATTAATTTTTTCTAATGATTTGATGCATCTCCTCATCGTTTCGATAATTCTCGCATCGCATGATTCTAAAATTTTTAACCTTCATCAGTGTCAAAAGATTGATTGAAATTTTAAACATTCTCAACCTTTCATTATACTATTTATTTTTAACCAACTTTTAACATATTTAAGAGCTCAAGGAAGATGTGATTTTTGGTACGGATGATCAAGGATGACGATCAGAAGATGAGTCATACACCTTTGCATGGCAAAAAAAGTAACGGGGAGGACAACAGTTTATTTTTTGTGCGTTGAGGCCATGGCGCACGTTAGCGCGAGTAAAAAGACGAAAAACCCTTCTACTGATTTTCCTTTTAACACGTGGCGGAGAGAGAAATTTTTTATCAGAAGATGAGTCATACACCCTTGCATGGCAAAAAAAGTAATGGGGAGGACAACCGTTTATTTTTTGTGCGTTGAGGCCATAACGCACGTTAGCGTGAGTAAAAAGACGAAAAATCCCTTTCTACTGATGTAATACCCTGAATTTTTTAGTTTAAATTCATCTTGAGTCTAACCCAAGAACTAGTATTATGAATTTATCTTAAATTGAATTATCTTTTGTGTAATCATCTTTTCTAATAAGATCTATATATATATATATTTATGTATGGGTTAGATGGGCTAACCCAATAATCTAAGTAATGGACTTGACAATGAAACTATGGGTTAAATGGGCTAAGCCCATCTTTACTTGTTATAGGTTAAGAAAACTCAACATTTTATAGGTTATTATTTATATTTTCATATATATGTTCATCAGTATATTTTAAACTCATTTTTTGACATCTTATGTTCCAAATTGGCCTTAGGCTATTTCTGGTGAAGTTGTAGCCCTTTGAATCTAGTTTTCAGACTGGTATGGTGGGTCATATTCATACCTATGGTCTAGGAGTTATGGTCATATTAGTATAATATATACATATAGATAATTTATTAAGGAATAATGTTTATTCACTCAAAACTCTTGATTTAATCCACAAGATCATTTTGATTGGTACATGTCTTCAAATCATTAAACTAGGGACATAAGTCACATCAAAGTTTTGGTACACAAAAGTTTATCTAGTATTTACTATTTTTATTAAATATTTGATTAAGAATAATAATAATAAAGATTATTTCTAATATCCACCTCCATTACCACTAGATAGTGGTAGATTTACTACAATCACTATCACCACTAAGAATGATGGTTAGTCTACCACCACTAAGTGGTGGCTAGTCCACTATTGTAGTGGCTAATCCACCACCATTAATTTTATTTTTATCCACCACCTTATAATTCCATTTTCACCTATATAAAGAGGTAGTTTGTGAAGACAATGAAAAGGGGGGGGAGGGGGATAAGAAAGAAGTGAGAAATAGAAAGAGAGAAATAGGAAGAGAGTTTTCAATTAAAGATAAGTATTTTCAACATCATAAAGAGAGTTTTTGTACTTGATTTGGAAGCAAATCAAAGGAGGAGCTACTAATTCTCCTTGGAATAACTCCAAGGATGAAGAAAAGAGAGAAGAAGAAATTAGTCATTGCTCAAGATTGGACCGTTGGGTGGTCTTAAAAATTGAATATGATGTAGATGAGATAATAAAGTATACTTAGTTAAAATATCAGCTTATTTGGAGAAGTTTAAGTACTCCAATCACAATAAAAATCGTTATCTTTGTTAGAGGAACAAAAATAGCGAGTTCGAAATTAGAAATTCATTACTCTCAAACCTACTGTTGGATCTGTCTAATATTATTACACAATTATTATGAGATATATTAAATACTACTGTAAAATTTTTCAGGTCAATTGGATGAAGAGAAGACCTTGATCCATCATGAAAACCCTGCTGGAGTTGCTACTTTAAATTATAAGTAGTTAGTTAATTGAAGGGTGTGAACCAAAAATCTACCGTTGGGTTAGTAAATATTCTATATATTTATTTGCTAATATATACATATATATATGTTATAGAAAAGGTAAAGGGTTACCAATACTATTTTTTTTAGATTTATGATTCGTCTTGGTTAAATTCTATTTCGTTTAGACAAGTCCTTACATTAGTAGAATTTCTGGTATATGTTTGATAATTTAGTTACTTCTCTTTGGTCGTAGATCGGATTAAGGATCCGCTTGATGTATCGAAAACTAGACAAATATATCTTATTTATGTAAAAATTTGATAATTTTTGAAGTTTATTTACTATAGTTTTGATTTATCTAAATTTGTTGAACTGTAATAGAGACTTAGCTGGATATATTTTGTTTAAAGTTATGAACTACGTAATGCTCGATCCCTAAAGGGTACGTAGGCAGCCGTAATGACGGTTCAGTATAAAATATTCTCAAAACTATAAATATTAGACCATTAATGGGCTAAAGGTATACTATTTATTTTAATTATAAATGGTACAATACTAACTTGGGAGTCGGAGTGTTTTCTTTTGTTTTGTAGTTTCCCTCCACTATTGCCTTAAGAAAAATGGGTAGGAGTCCACAAATATATAATTATTAAATTACAAGATGTATTTTAAGGATATTTACGTGAATTAGAATATTGTGGTTAAATAACTAGTATTGAACTATGAAGTAACCTATTTTTTTATGCATAACGTTTTAACCATCATAGTAAAGTTAAAGTTTTGTGCGTGTCCTACTTAATTCATCATGATATGTTCTACATTTACGGACACTTATAGAGAAAGATATATATATATATATATATATATGTAAACTGGTTTTCTTTTATATTGAGTTAACACACGAATTTTGAATCTTTAATTCGGGATTTATCCGTGATTCAGAATTTGGGGTGTTACAACTGATTTTCCTTTTGACACGTGGCAGAGAGAGAAATTTTTTATTTTTTAACGTTAAAATGGCTATAACTTCAAAAATATAAATCAAATTTGAGCAAAAGTTATATATTTGTAAATCATTTCAAGATCTTTCAAACAAGATTAGTCATGGATACCAAATTCGAAAAAAAAAAAACCAAACACGAAGCGAATGCAAACTCATATCTGCATAAAATTTAGTATGCACATCATAATCTGCATACAATTTAGTATGCAAATTATAATTTGCATACAATAGTTAAGGTTGTACATATGAGTTCCTACATGAATTTACTTACCATAAACTTCAATACTTTACTGAACATCAAAATATGCAAATGTATATGCATATAGGCTAAAAAAAAAAGTTTCAGAAACTTAGAATTTAAAAAAAAAAAAAATACAAATTACAACTTGCATACTAACTAGTTTTCTAATTATGCATTTCAATTTCAACAATACAACATTGAACATCAAAACATGCAAATGTATAATGCATGTAGGCTAAAAAAAAGTGCAAAAACTTAAAATTTTAAAAAATGTGCCATGCAAATTACAATTTGCATACTTACTAGGTTTTCAACTATGCATTTTAGGTTTAACAATACATCAATGGACATCAAAATAAGCAAATTTGATATGCATATAGGCCTACAAAAATGTAAATGCTCAAATTTGAGAGAAATAAACTATGCAAATTATAACTTGCATCTCACTTGGGTATGCAATTTGGGTTTGCACAATCAGATTATAATTTTTTTTTGAATTTAGTATTGTTGACTGATCTTGTTTTGAAGATCTTGAATAAAGCTTTTCAAAAACATAAATTTTATCCAAAATCGATTTGTAGATTAAAAGTTATAGCATTTTGAAGTTAAAAATATTATTTTTTTCCTCTCTCCACCACATCATTATTGTCTAGAAATAAAACAGTTAAGAATGAGTAGTTTGCGTACACATAAGGGTAGTTTAGGTATACAAAATTAACAGTTTTTTTAAAAAAAACACCGGAAGCCCTATCTACATAAAACTAAAAAAATCCGGAGGGACTGTGCGCACAATCCAAATGGTGCACGTCTTCTCTGTCATTTCAGACAAAAAGGAGGGAGAACCCTCCTTTACCTGCGATGACGACATGTGTAAAGGGCTGGAGTGTAAGAAAAGTTTGGGGGAAAGATGTCAGAAGTTGGGTGGGAATATCTAGTTGCTTTATTTTATGTTCTCTGATTTGGTTTTGCATTAGACTATGGCCCACTTACAAATATAATCAAATGTGCAAGAGAGGCGTCATTAACTAATCAACGAATGAACGACAACTTTTAACAAGATACTTACTCTAAACAAGTTCAGATCCCCTTTTTCATTTAACTTTCTGTCTCTTGCTGATTTTTGCTTGTCTGGCCGGCTCACACGGAGAGGATTTAAAAGTTGATATTTGGTGAGAGCGTTCTACTCACTATATAGATCATTTTCAAAACTAATTAGTCCATTCTAAAACTTTTAACCCTTTCAAAAAGTAGATTGAAAAATCAATGATGAGTAAATCAACCTTATTAGTAATGGACTGTTGATTTTCCAATAAATTTTTTATGGTGTTATAAGCTTTAGAGTGTTCTGACTTTTGGTGAGAATGATCTATACTATGAGGACAACATCACTATGAATCAGTAATTGGATCATTTCTATTTAGACACCACAAGTAAAAATAAGATGGGACAGAGACAGGATAGGGGATTTGGAGGGAGAGGATCTGGATTCACTCTAGAAAATTTTAAGAAAAGGGTGTTCAATTTCGCTAAAACGTTGCCATCTATGTTATAAGGAGGAGGAAACGGACCACGCGCTCCTTCATTATCGATTTTCTAGTGATGTTTGAAATTCTGTCATCCCTTAGAGCATCTCCAATGCAATGTTGATGTGGTAAAATAAGACTGCCACATAGGAAAAATACACATCTCTCAAAAAAAAACTCTTCAAATACTAAAGTGAAGACACACTTTTAAACTGAGTTGGCAGTGGAATGGAATACTATTGGTGGAATGGATGTGAAAAACGAGGACATTGTGAAGTTGAATGTCTAGAATTTGAAAGAATTAGACATTCAACTTCACAATGTCCTCGTTTTTCACACTAGTGTCTTTCCATTCTACCAATAGCATTCGGTTTCATTGCCAACTCAACTTAAAATTGTATGTTCACATTAGCATTTAAAGAGTTTTTTATGGAAAGATGTGTATTTTTCCTATGTGGCAGTCTTATTTTACCACATCCACATTGCATTGGAGATGCTCTTACAATGGTTGGATATGGGTCTGCCCACGATCATTGATATCTTTATCTTGGTCATTTAAAGGGCCGGGAAGGACAGGGAAACAAATCTGGCCTTTCATCACTACTACCATCTTTTGGTCCAAATGGCTTCAAAGAAACCTTGAAGGGTTTTCAAAGATAAATCATCCATCCTGGGGTCCTTAAGACTTTGAAAGAAATCGATGAGTTTCAAAGATAAAATATTTCTTTTATGTAATACAAGGTTTGTGCATGTATGTTGTATGTGTTTACGTTAGGTTTGTTCTTTAGTTTTAGACTTATAGTTGTTGTTTATTAATGTATCATGTTGTTCATTTAATGTTATAGTATAGTAGTTTAATGCTATAATTTTATTTAGTACTAAATATATGTCTTCTATTTGATAAATCATTTAAAATTAAATATGCAATATTTTTTTATTTTATATATATATGCATGCAATTTGCTAACAGAAAAACACATATAAAGATATTTTAAGACATTTTAGTAAAAATAGGTTTCACATATATAGTACTATAGATAATTTTGTTTTAAATAAAAAAAATAAAAAAACCTAATAAAACTAGGGTCTAAACTGTCAATAACAACAAACACCATTGTGCTAATTGTTTTTTATTTTTTTATTTTTTTATTTTTTTTTTGTAATATGAGGTTTCCTCCACGCTTGTTGCATGTGTGATAAGAAGAAAACTAAATGGTTGAAAAAAATCTCAAAAAAAATATGTCGGACTAGACTTTGGACTTGGCCCCTTCAAAGCTGTGATCCAGCAAAAAAAATTCAAGAGTCAAGACTCAAAGAGGGAGGGAGATTGGCATTCCTTTGAGGGGACCAATATGTATAAAATGGTTGCTTGTAAAAACGAGACCAATCTGCGTGGGAATTTACTCCAATAGTGGACGAGCAATGTTTGCTGCTCCACTCGTAACAATATAACACGTGACATAATCTTTCAAGCCGACCATGTTCTGAAAGATTGATTATATGGTTTTTATCCTAGTAACGATAACCGTTCTTAAAATTCAAGTTGCTAAAAAATAAATTTAACTTGTGTGAGTTGCATTAGAGTAAAAAAAAGTTGAATCATTGGTGGGACAGGCAAATGAGATAAGTGTAATAACTAGAAATAGATGGTTTGTTTGGATGAAAAATTTTAAGGATTTTGTGGGAACCACGAATTTGTTCGAAAATTAGTTAAATTTATAACATGATTTCTAATTGGGTGAGGCACGCCGTTCTGTAACCTCATTCTCACAACCAAAATGCACTTCGTATGATTCCACTCTAAAAGTTTTCTAGAACTTGAATTTTTTATTTTTTCCCCCTGGGTTTCCTTAAAAAAAGAAACATTTTAGTTTGGCGCTCAAGCATTTCCTCTCTTATTTCGTTTCTGCTCTCATTCTGCACTCTGGTTAGTGGTTACTTGATTTTTTATTGTAATATTTTCGTCAATCAAAATCAGAATCGGTCAAAACTGCAGAGGCAGGTATCAATTTTAGACTCGCTTGTTTCACAAGGAATTGGTCCTGAATCCTGATCCTGCAAATTGCAAAACTCGGCGGAGTCTTATCAGTAGCGGGTCTGATTTTTATGCTTGGTTTTGGGGTACTTTGACTATCTTAACTCAATCAAACTCAGTCGGCTTCGATCAAAATCGCCCTAACTCGGCTTGAAATTAGTCCCCAATCAATTCACACACACCACAACTCAACGCGGCCCGCCAACCGACACTAATCCGGGCAAGTTAATTAGAAAGGTAGAGTTAGGGTTGTCTCAACCCCCATAAATCGGGCTGATACGCTCAAATCCACGACCCAACCCGCTAACCTGCCTGGTTCTTTTCCTCTGCAAATTGCTAGTTTGCAACGACTAAAAAACTCTAGAACATTAGATTTTCAATTCTTCGTAGTTTCGACATCTAGGGTTTTGTCAAAAAAAAACAGAAAAAAAACAAAAAAACCTTCACTTCATTTCTTGAATCTCAATCGATTTCTTCTTGTTCTTCTCTCCAAGAAAGAGTAAACGAACAAGGTAACACTCCAGTCTCCACTCAGTTGCTCTTCTCTCTATCATGATATCACATATGAGACTGATAATTTAACTATGTGAGTTGAACTTCTTTGTTTTGATTTTTTCTCTTTAATTGATCTTTCTTTGATTGCCCATGCTTTTTGAATCTGTGATGCTTCATTTTCTCTGAATTTTGGTAAAAACTTTGTTATATTGAAGGTGATGATAAGATAGAGAAGGAAGGATGTTTATTATGATTTATGAGGAAAATTTTTGGTTCAACTCTTAGAAACCTTCACTGTTAATTTAATTATTCATACGTTGAAATCAAAATCAAAGCTTTATATTAGAGACCCAAACTGTTAATTTGCACATTTTGGGATTCCAGTTTTGGTATATTTTGATATCTTTAGGTATATAGGATGTTTGGGGAGGGGGTGGGTTGGTTTTGTGATTGTGTTCAAAATTGTTGCAGCTTGAAGAGGAACAGGATTTTGTTTTAATTAATTAGATTAAATTTGGTGATGAGGACGAGTTAATCCACAGTGGTGGTATTTGATTTTGAGACTCATTTTGCTGCTAGATTTTTAAAGGTGCAGAGCTAACTGAGGGTTTTAGGTCGTCGTTGAGGGTAGGGGTTTAGGGGCGGAGAGTTTTCTTCCTCGAGCAAAAAGATGGTTACAAGGGTTTTAGATCTTCAAACCTTCTGAGTAGCGTTAGGTCTTCCGTCTAAATTTAAATCCTTATTTAGCATAAGCTTAAACTTTTAATTAATATAGCCATTAATTTTAAAAACTTCTATTCATACGTTTACGTCTAGCATCTTTTTTGGTTTCGTTTTTTCTTTTTTTGTGTAAATATTTATTTTAGATAGAAGCTCAAGGTGGGAGCGGGTTCTGGCATGGACCCTCTCCAATAATGTCTCTTCCCAATTAAAAGGTTAAAGTCAGTAATTAATATGAATTTTAAGCCGTTGATTTAGTCACAAGAAAATGTAAAATTTGCGAGTCACGATGGATACATGCTGAATACTTGTATTAGATATTAGTCACTCAAAGACAACTGACATAATTGTCAGAACAACTGCAGACGCTAATACATGATAAATATACTAGATAGGTACATATCTTTAGTTCCCTCTTTTACTTCTCTCTTTAATATGCAATGGTTGGAAGTACTTACTGCCCCAAACCCTAGCTTGTGAGTAGCTTGTTGTGCCATTCTTGCTTTGAACCTAGTCAACATCTCTATAGTTGAGATATGCAGCTCTTGGAGACTTAGAAACATAAGGTGCCATGTACCCATAGAGTCTTCTAATCCAACTAATTTACTTCTCAGATGCCTCAAACCCTAGTCCTCCTCAGTCTACCAAGTATTGAATCTTAAATATGTTGCCATCTCTATGTGGGAAAGGAATTTCATATTCTGAAATCTCACTCATCCTTCCTCCATAAGGTATGAAGACCAGTGCAGTCTGCTCCTTTTTAATAATCTTCGCCATATCTGTTCTAATCCAATTTGTGAAATGGGTTCCTTCACATAATCGGATTTTGCCTTGAAAATTGACCTTGGTTCAGTCCTACTCAGTAAGACATCTAGAGAACCATTAACAGGATAGACAGCAAAATAGAGTACAGATTGAATCCAAGTCATTTCCCTACAATCTGTACTCTCCAAGCCCAATGCAGGAAATCTCTCTTTCATAATAGTTAAGAGCTTCTCAGCACCCCCAAGAAACATGGAGTGGAATGAAGCTAGAATTGTTTTCTCCCCTTTTTCAGTTGCATTCGCGACATTTAAAGTGAGAATAATGAAGAGCTCTTGTGGAAGTGTACGTGCAACATCTTATACCACCTATGAACAAGTGCAGTTGCACCTTGTTCTAAGGTTTTTTCAATTGCAAAGACCGTCACAGTAGGTGGAACAGAAACCAGTTTGACCTTCCATGAAAGAATGGTTCCAAAGCTTCCTCCACCACCTCCTCTGATGGCCCCAAACAAGCCTTCTCCCATGGATTCTCTGTTGAGAGTTCTGCCATTAACGTCTACTATCTGAGCATTAATGACATTATCAGCTGCAAGGCTATATTTCCTTAACATGGTACCATACCCACCTCCACTGAAGTGTCCACCAACACTTTCAGTGGGGAAAATTGCTGCAGGAAAGCCAAAAGTTGGACTTTTCTCAGCAATTCTATAATAAAGTTTGCCAATCGTTGCACCAGATTGAACCCATGCAGTACCTTCTTCTGCATCGACACTGATGGATTGAAGATTGAACAAATCAACGATTATGAATTGAACATCAGATACATAAGAGACTCCTTCATAGTCATGGGCCCCACTTCAAACTTTGGTCGGAATTCCATGCTTTGTAGAACAAATCACAGCTGCTTGAACATGTGATTCTTGCAAGGGTGTAATTATAAGTTTGGGTTTTGGAGTATTGGGTGATAAGAATCTCAGGTTATTCTATAGTGGATTGCAAGACAGATGAATAACTAGTAGCGTTTGGGGTGTAGACTGGGATGGAAGTCTCAGATTGTTGGGAAAGGCACTTAAGGAAGTTGCCATGATCAATTGAGCTTGAAATTCTCAATGTAACTGAGAACAGGAGGAAAGTAAACAGTACTGTGAGTACAAGTATGGAAGAGCTTGAAGTACCCATCTTAATTTTGGTCTTAGTTTGGTATGTGACAGAGGATATAAATAGATATGCTTATTTATTGTCTCAACTTGATGATTCTTCTATAAATTAATTAATGTAATTTGATTGGAGAATTTGAATGTTCAGGTCTTTGATCAATATTTTTTTAGAGAAGTAAAGGAGATAACAGAGTTCATACTGAATATATTAGTAGGCATACGGAAAGAGGAATTCCAAGTACTAGGTAGAGAAGATAATATATAGAATAATCCTCTCTGTGGATTGCAATAGTTGGTGACTGTTTTTGAAAATGATGGGTACTAGACGCGTAGAGCATATGAGGGACAAGAAGAAGAGACCATCGCGAATTGGGGAAAGTAGACAACACATTGAACACCCTCGAGCAAATCAAATTAATGGATCCCAAAATTTTTCAGGAGCCATTGTAGGTACTAGAGATGAGCATCCAAGATCTTGAGGAAGGATTTAGAGTGTGTATTTAGGACTTTGATCAAGACCAGAGTCTCACTTCTCAGCATCCTCAACTAGTAGTATGATAGCAGATTTAATAGAATGAAACAATTGTTTAACTAATGAGAACTGTTCCAGTGATATCATTATATTGCCATCAATGTTACCATGGCCTGTGGGGCCTACATACAGATGAACCAAGGGCTAATTTTTTGGGAGGATGTTCTCCTCACTATGTAGATTATCAGCTAATTCTAAAACTTGTAACTTCATCTTTCGTTGATGCAACTTAACAGTAAAAATGAATGATTCAATCCCTGTTGATTTTCAAAAAACTGGATGATAGGATTGCTAGTGTTAGAAGGAACTGATTTTTGGTGAGGATGTTCTCCTCAGTCTTCACCATGTAAATCATCCTCACAAAAAATCATCCCTTGGTTTATTTTCATGTGATCCTCACAGTCCATTGTAACCCAAGAATGTCACGTTGATGGCAATATAATGATGTCATTGGAACCGCTCTCTTAACTAATTACAGTTGCTTATAAACCCAAGCCTCAAATATTTTATAATGCGGTGGTAAAAATGATGCTCACATGTAGGCCCCGATAGAGATGATTCAAGGATCTGAGGATGATCTTTTTGTCACCATAAGAATCATAAAAAATAAATATTAAAAAACCATTTTAACTTGGGAACCCGTTCAAAAGTTGATTTACAGTTTTGTGATAAAAATTGACAGCCCATAATACAATAATGTGATTTCCAATTGAAGATAATCTATTCTTCTTGTAATGTAGGTTAATAATTTAAAAATTGTTTTAACAGAATTTTTTTCTAAACCTTTTGTTTACTTTTATAATTCTGTTATAAAAATCGTTATGTAGAAAAACTGAAGGATAGTGGACTTTGGACTTTGTCCATTCAAAGTTTTGAATCACAATTTTTATGTTGACTGCCACAGTTTCTATGTTCAATGAAACAGAGCAAGACTTTTGACACTCCTTTGAGAAACCGGATTGTATAGCATGGTTGCTTGTAAGTAACCACAAGCGTCCAGTTTCTATGGAGTTTATACCTTAGTAACAAGAATCGTGTAAAGTGGTACAAGTTCCCGCTCTGGAACCTCGCGCTCTCATTTTGAACCACGCTCCGGCATTCTTGCTCCAGAGGCATTTTTCAATTTGGAAATATATTTTAATTGCTCTAAGCTCCTTTGATTTTTAAAAACATACCCCACTTAAAAAGAGGGGTGCCCTACCAAATTTTTTTAGACATCGCTTTTGTTCGTACATCCTGTTTACACTTACCGGTGTAGATCATATGAAGATGATCCAGGATTTGAATTCTTGTGAGGAAGGTCCCCTCAACATGCCCTTGAACATAATTTAGGGCAAAGGTTGCAATTGGTTGAGGGCCTTGATCATTTTCATTTAGTAGTCTGAGTATCTCAATGTCTTGTACATTATTTGGCCAATTCATTTTCATGTTCTTGCTCACTGTTTGTAATGTTCTATTTCAGTGTAAGTTACAAAAGTAAATGTAATATTGTGGGCACCATTATTATTAATACCATTATTATATATAGTCACTCAAATACAACTGACATTATTGTAAGCAAATATGTAGAATTTGTCGGCTCCTAGGTAATACATATACATACGATAAAGATAGGTACATATTTCTAGTCGCTGCTATTACTGTTCTCTTTAATTAATATGCAATAGCTGGAATACTTTGTTCATTTCTAAAAAATTTACTGGATCAACTTTACTCTTCACTTGTACTAATCTCTCAAAGTTTCTCTTGAAGTACTTACGCCCCCAAACCCTAGCTTGTGTGTAGCTTGCTGTGCCATTCTTGCTTCGACCCAAGTCAAGGTCTCTATAGTTTAGGTATGCTTCTCTTGGAAACATAAGGTGCCATGTATCTATAGAGTCTTCTAGTCCAACTAGTATACTTATCAGATGCCTCAAACCCTAGTCCTCCCCAGTCTACCAAGTATTGAATCTTAAATATATTGCCATCTCTATGTGGGAAAGGAATTTCATATTCTGAAATCTCACTCATCCTTCCTCCATAAGGTATGAAGACCAACGCACTCTGCTCATTTTCTAATAATCTTCGCCATATCTGTTCTAATCCAATTTTTGAAATGGGTTCCTTCACATAATCAGATTTTGCCTTGAAAATTGACCTTGGTTGAGTCCTACTCAGACATCTAGAGAACCATTAACAGGATAGACAGCAAAATAGAGTACAGATTGAATCCAAGTCATTTCCCTACAATCTTTACTCATCAAGCCCAGCTCAGGAAGTCTCTCTTCCATAATAGTTAAGAGCTTCCCTGCACCCCCAAGAAACAAGGAATTGAATGAAGCTTGAATTGTTTTCTCCCCTTTTTCCGTTGTATTCATGACATATAAAGTGAGAATAATGAAGAGCTCTTGTGGAAGTGTATGTGCAACATCTTGCCACCTATGAACAAGTGCAGTTGCACCTTGTTCTAAGATTTTTTCAATTGTAAAGACAGTCACAGTAGGTGGAACATAAACCAGTTTGACCTTCCATGAAAGAATGATTCCAAAGCTTCCTCCACCACCTCCTCTGATGGCCCAAAACAAGTCTTCTCCCATGGATTCTCTGTTGAGAATTCTTCCATGAACGTCGACTATCTGAGCATCAATGACATTATCAGCTGCAAGGCCATATTTCCTTAACATGGTACCATACCCACCTCCACTGAAGTGTCCACCAACACCTACAGTGAGGCAAATTGCTGCAGGAAAGCCAAGAGTTGGACTTTTCTCTGCAATTCTATAATAAAGTTCGCCGATCGTTGCATCTGATTGAACCCATGCAGTACCTTCTTCTGCATCGACACTGATGGATCGAAGATTGAACAAATCAACGATTATGAATGGAACATCAGATACATAAGAGAGTCCTTCATAGTCATGGCCCCCACTTCGAACTTTGATCTGAATTCCATGATTCTTAGAACAAATCACAGCTGCTTGAACATGTGATTCTTGCAAGGGTGTAATTATAAGTTGGGGTTGGAGTATTGGGTGCTACGAATCTCAGGTTTTCAATAGTGGATTGCAAGACAGATGAATAATTAGAATTGTTTGGGGTGTAGACTGGGATGGAAGTTTCAGATTGTTGGGAAAGGCACTGAAGGAAGTTGCCATGATCAATTGAGCTTGAAGTTCCCATTGTAACTGAGAACAGGAGGAAAGTAAACACTACTGTGAGTACAAGTATGGAAGAGCTTGAAATACCCATCTTAAGTTTGGTCTTTTTAGTTTGGTATGTGACAGAGGATATAAGTAGATATGCTTATTTATAGTCTCAACTTGATGATGATGATGATGATGATGATTCTTCTATAAACTAATTAAGAAGTAAAGGAGATAACAGAGTAAGTTCATACTGAATATATATATTAGTAAGCATTCGCAAAGAAGAATTCCAAGTACTAGGTAGAGAAGATAATATATAGAATTATCCTATTTGTGTATACCAATAGTTGACAATTGTTTTCGAAAATGATGGGTACTAGACGCGTTGCATATGAGGGACAAGAAGAAGAGACTAGTGTGAATTGGAGAAAGTACACAACACATTGAACATCCTCAGTCTTTCCACACACACACACAAAAAAAAAAAAAAGACGTCCTTGATTAAATCAAAGTAATGGATCCCAAAATATTTCAGAAGACATTGGAGGTACTAGAGAATAGAGATGAGCATCCAAGATCTTGAGGAAGGATTAGATTGTGTATTTAGGAGTAGGAGTGGATATCTCCACCTCCCATTAGCGGTATCGGCATTGTTTCCTAGGAATTGCCTATTTAATTTTGATTGTTCAGTTTTGCCTATGAATTTTGATTAGCATGATTCGAACACTAAAACATAACCTCTAGCATTCTAGCCTCATACCCATGTTTGAATTTTGAAAGGTTCAATAGAGTGATTTTTTTTTTTCTCTTTTATAGCAGAATCAATATACTACAAGGAAATTTATGAGTACAAAACGTAGACTAGAACTACCTTCATTACTGAAACAATTGTTAAATTAATTAAAATTGCTTATATACCCAAATTTAAAATATTTTAATAATGGTGTTCTGTTCCCGTGTTCGCATATAGACCCAGCTAGAGATGATCTAAAGATGTGATAATGAATAGAATGATCTCCTTGTCACCATAAACTGATACACCTATTTATAGTCTCAAACTGATGATGATTCTTCTATAAATAATGTAATGTAATTGTAATAGATAATTGAACGTTGAAGTCTTGGATCATTATCTCTTTAGAGAAGTAAAAGAAGGAACACAGTAAGTTCATATTGATTATATTAGTGTACATACGCAAATTAGAAGTCCAAGTACTAGGTTGAGAAGACATGTACATAGAATAATACTCTTTTGATTGCCATAGTTGGTCATTGTTCTCTAAATTAATGTGTACCAGACGTGTATCTTACGTGGGGCAAGAAGAGGAGATGAATGAATTGGAGAAAGTAGACAGCACATTGAACACCCTCATGGGTCACAAGCAGAACTAAGTTGTGGATCTAAAAAATGCTCAGAAGCCATTAGAGGCACTAGAGAGATGAGCATCCAAGATCTTGGGGAAGGATTAGAGTTTGTATTTAGGAGTTTAATCAATATCAGAGTCTCACTTCTCAACGTCCTGAACCAGTAGTACTAGGAAGAGATCTCTCTACCTACATCGGCATTATGTTCTTTTTTATTTTTTTTATAGTAAATATTTGTGGAATTGTGACTGTAATTTTTGTAGATGAAACAAAAAGATACCAATACAAAAAGTTCTTCGACGCCAAATATTGATTGATCTTTTTTTTTTTTTCTCCAATTAGAATGTTGGTTGATCTCTTATGTTTTCTGCCTATCTTGATTGGATGTGAAATCCTTCTTTAACATACATGCAGATAGGTCAGATACATGCAGTAGCAGCTGCCATCAATTGGGCTCTGAAGCTGGGATTACAGGATCTCAATTTTGAAACTGATTGTTTTTTCTGGAAGAGAGCTGGAGGATTTCTAGCTGCTACCATGGTGAACTTAAGGAACAGGTCCCTTATGGAATCAACGAAGAGTCTTTTAGCTAGCTATCCTAAGATGATTATGCATTTTGTCAAGTTCCGAAAAAATGAAACTGCTTGTATGATTGCGAGGCTGGGGAGAAGAGTTCCTTCTACTCAGACCTGGCTGAACATCTATTCCTTTTCGTCTGTTTCTCTTCTTAATCATGTTGAACCAAGTTATGCAGGTCTCCTGCCTATTTTAATATAACTTTCCTTTTTCTTAAAAAAAAAAAAAAAAAACATTTTCTTCTCCCCCAGAATTATTTATTGTCATGATTCAATAGAATGGTAAGTGCAAGGAAATTTCTGAGTACAAAACGTAGAAGCCACATTTTATGACTGAAACAATTGGTTAACTTGCTTATAAACCCAAATCTAAAATATTTTATAATATCGTTATGTTCTATTCCCATGCTTATGTATAGGACTAAGGATGCTATGTAGATTATCTTAAAAAAAAAATCCATTTTCAAATTGGAATCCCGTCAAAAGTTGATTTCGATGAGATCATCTACTTTTCTTGCAAGTTAGGTTAATAGTTTAGGTTCATCTAAACCTTTGTTTACTAATATAATACCCTTATAAAAGTCGTTATGTGGAAAAACGTTTGTTTAAGTGAAGGACCGTGGACTTTGGACCCGTTCAAAGTTTTGAATCACAATTTCTAAAACTTGTGGGGTTTCACATAAGGTTGATTAACTATGCAGATCATATTCACTAAGGCTATGCTTGGTATGCGGAGAAAATTCACATCTGCAGTTATTCCTAGTCAAATTGATAAATCAACTGCTTGGTATGGTATTTCTCTGCTAGTTAGGATAGCTATGGCTATGTTTGTCCATGCAAACTACTACTACTACAGATGTGGTAATTTGCATTCTGCAAATTTTTCATGCATACCAAGAAGGGTCTAAAAAGCCAATTATAAAACTTCTAACTCCTCCAAAAGTTGATCGGAAGTTAATTAAAAAATAACGGTGAGAAAAAGAGAACTTTTAGTGGGGCTAGAAGTTTTAGAATGAACTAATTTTTGGAGAAGATGATCTGTATGGTGAAGAGAACATTCTCACAAAAACTCATCAACTTCATGTAGGTTCCACAAGAGGCTGTAAATCTAGCGTGTAAGTTGATCCGGACTATATATATATATATATATATCTTCTTTTTCTTAATAAAACCTCCATTCCATCATAAAAAAATAAACGGAGAAAGAAAGCAAGTCTTTTACACTCATGAATGTCCACGATTATTTTCAATTAGTAGTCTGAGTATCTCCATGTCTTGTATACTATGTGGCCAATTCATGTTAATGTTTTATTCCATATTAATCATTCAAATACAACTGACATTATTGTAAGCAAACATGTAGAATTTGCCGGTTTATACATATGAAAAAGATAGGTAACATATCTCTAGTCCCGGCTATATGTTACTGCTCTCTTTAATTAATATGCAATAGCTGGAATACTTTGTTCATTTCTAAAGAAATTTTCTGGATCGACTTTACTCTTCACTTGTACTAATCTCTCAAAGTTGCTCTTGAAGTACTTACTCCCCCAAACCCTAGCTTGTGTGTAGCTTGCTGTGCCATTCTTGCTTCGACCCAAGTCAAGGTCTCTATAATTGAGATACGCAGCTCTTGGAGACTTGGAAACATAAGGTGCCATGTATCTGTAAAGTCTTCTGATCCAACTAATTTGCTCTACCGATGCTTCAGCCCCTTGTTTGTCCCAAGGCACGTAGTACAGAATCTTAAATAAGGTGCCTTTTCTATGTGGGAAAGGAATTTCTGATTCTGAAATCTCACTCATCCTTCCACCATATGGAATAAATGTCATCACAGTCTGCTCATGTTTTAATAATCTTTTCCATATCCCTTCTAATCTAATTTGTGAAATGGGTTCCTTCACATAATCAGATTTTGCCTTAAAAATTGGCCTTATTGGTTGAGTCCTATTCAGTAAAACATCTAGAGAACCTTCAACAGGGTATCCTGCAAAGTAGAGTACAGATTGAATCCAACTCATTTCCATACAATCTTTACTCTCCAAACCCAGCTCAGGAAATCTCTCTTTCATCACAATTAGAAGATCCTCAACACTCCCAAGAAACAAGGAGTTGAATGAAGCTTGGATTGTTTTCTCCCCTTTTTCAGTTGCATTCACGACACTTAACCTGGTGAAAATGAGGAGCTCTTGAGGAAGTTTATGTGCAACATCTTGCCACCTATGAACAAGTGATGTTGCACCTTGTTCTAAGGTTTTGGTGATCATAAAAACAGTTGCTGTAGGTGGAACAGAAACCAATCTGATCTTCCATGCAAGAATGACTCCAAAGCTTCCTCCACCACCTCCTCTGATGGCCCAAAATAAGTCTTCTCCCATAGTTTTTTTATCGAGAATTCTGCCATTAACGTCGACTATTCGAGCGTCAATGACATTATCAGCTGCAAGGCCATATTTCCTAAGCAAGGAACCGTACCCACCTCCACTGATGTGTCCACCAACACCTACAGTCCTACAAAACGCTGCAGGAAAGCCAAGGGTTCGACTTTTCTCTGCAATTCTATAAAAAACCTCGCCAGTCGTTGCAGCTGACTGAACCCATGCAGTTTTGTGTTCTGCATCGACGTTAATTGATCGAAGATTGAACATATCAATGATCACAAACGGAACGTCAGAGACATAAGAAATTCCTTCAAAGTCATGGCCCCCGCTTCGAACTTTGATCTGAATTCCATGCTTTCTAGAACAAATTACAGCTGCTTGAACATGGGATTCATGCAAAGGTGTAATTATGAGATTGGGTTTTGGGGTGGTGGATGATAAGAATCTGAGGTTTTGTATAGAGAATTCCAAGATGGATGAATAGTTAGAAGTGTTTGGGGTGTAGACTGGGATGGGATAAGTCTGAGAATGGAGGGAAAGGCATTGAAGAAAGTTGCCATGATCGATTGAGCTTGATGTTCCCAATGAAACAGAGAACAGTAGGAAAGAAAACAGTACTACTGAAGGTACAAGTAATGGAGAGCTGGTAGTACCCATTTTAGGTTTGGTCTTTTTAGTTTTGGTATCTGTCAGAGGACATAACATAAAAACTGATATGCTTATTATTTATAGTCTCAAATTGATGATGATGATGAAGATGATGACGATTCATATAATTTGAACGTTGAAGTTTTTGATCATTAAATTATGAGAACGCAGAAAGTTCAAAACCAGTTCTCAAAAAAAGAAAGTTCAAAACCAAATATAATGCTCTTTCTTGTAATGTGTTAATTAATTAGGGCCTTAGTAGTACTTTTCCACGTACCCATTTTAATTATTTGATGATTCGTATAATTAATTTGAACGTTGATGCCTTATTTGATCATATATATCATTATCTCTTTAGAGAAGTAAAAGAGATCGAGAAAGCAGAGAAAGTTCAAAGCCAAATACAATTCTCTTTCTTGTAACGTGTTAATTAGGGCCTTAAACGGTAGTACTTATCCACCTTAACATCTAGATTCCTACCCATGTTTGAAACAATTATTTTGACTAGCATCTTGATACTTTTCCACCTTAAAATCTTATAGTCTGTTTCGACAAAGGGATTTGGGGGAGGGATTTTGTAGGGACCAGAGTTTTGGTGGAAAAATCATGTTATATTTTTCTTTAAAATCCCTGGTCCCCACAAAATCCCTCCTTAAAATACTTTGTCCAAACAGACTATTAGATTTTTTTTTTTTTGTAGACTACCATGTGATTGGTGTCTGTTAACCTGTCGTCGATTGTTAGACAGTTATTTATTCCAGAAGTTAAGAATTGTTAGATCTAGAGAGGAACAACCTAAACCTACATCTAAGAAGGCCGACACAAGATACGGACATTGTAATACCCTAAGAAATTCTATAGTGTAGATTCCACACTTGACCATCATAATTAAGTTAGAATGGAAGTATGCCCATTTGGGTGGTATTAATTTCAGAAATAAATTTCTCCTATGTATAGTAATTTGCATGGAAACTCATAATAAGTTTCCAGAGTGTTATCTCTAAAAATTAATTAATTAATTAATTAATTAATTAAATATTAATAATAATATTTTATTATTATAAAACGTGGGGTTGCTGCTACAGTAGCCGCAAACTGTAGCAGCCCACTAAAATGAATAAAAAAATATTTTTTATATTAAAAAAAATAAATATTAAAATAATAATAATAATAATAAAATCTCAAAATTTTCCTATATAAACCACCTCTTATTTCCTTCTTCAAAACACAAAAAATTTCTCTTCCTTCCTCTCATTTTCAATATATCAAACTTCCCTCCCTCAACTCTCTAAACATCTCTTTATTTTCTATTTTATATATTATTGATATTACAAAAATCAACAGGGTTATGGAAATTCAATGATCTACACCATTGGATTTGGACATAGCGAATAAGGTAGGTGGATATGTGGAACTTCCTTCTATTATAACTAAAATGTATTTTTTGTTTTGTTATTAAAATGCATGGCGATAGATTATTTTGTATTATCTGATTTTACAAAAATTGTTAAAAAACTGAAATTATATTTTTTGAGTTTTTAAACATCTGTATCAGTACTTCGGATGCATATTTGGGCCCTTTATTTTCAGAATTGGCATCGGTCTATTTCTGATGAAATTGTAAATCTGTGAATCTAGTTTTTAGAATAGTTTATTTGTAAAATTATGATTTACGGTTAAGTAGATATATCTATTTTAATCAACTATATGTAGTTGATACGAAAATTATTTTTAAACATTACATTTTTATTTTTCTTTGACTTGGACTGATTTTGACGAGTCAATGAGCATTGACCTAAATATTGGTTGACTTGAATAGACTTTGACTTAGCTAGAGACTTAAGTTGACCTTTATATTGACTTGGTTGACTTGGACTTGACTTTAAGGTAACCAATATTGACTAAAGTAGACCATTAATAAAATATTTTTAAATTCATTGTCTTTCAAAATTAAAGCATATGAGTTTTATTTATTATTTGTCTTACACTTCTATTACACTAATCAGGCCTTAGTTTTCGAACTCGGCGAATCGGGTCGAATTTAGAGTACCGAAAATCGGAGTGTGACAGCATTAAACTATGTACTTTCTAAACATATAAATTTTGTCAAAATTTATGCACAAGTAAATAATCTACTACTTTAACAAAAAACATAAAAAAATATTTTTTCATTTTGAAAATAGAAAACTAGGTTTTTAACTAATCTGTATCCAATTCGAATTTTCATGCTTCAAAAACAAAAGCCATCAAAGCAAGAAGTGAAAATCATGACTAATTCTTTCCAAATATTTTAAAAATATGTTATTAAAAACAGTATGCAAATATATTTTTGCAAAAATTCAAAATAAATTTTTTTTTCAAAAAAATATCGTTGATTGATCTAATTTTTAATTAATGATATATAATAATTTAATATTTAAACACAAAAAAAACTCACTTTCTCTCTGCTCCGCCCATACACCTTTATAATGACATAAAAATACAAAATGGAGGGTATAACTGGAACTCGAATTGTACCAAAATGGAATTCTTAGCTATTTTAAAATTAAATTTGTGTAAATAGTATGCAAAATAGTTTCTGGGTTTTGAATATATTTAAATATTTTTGGATTATTTTGTATTTTCTAGGTTTAAAAGTAGGATTTGGGCAATTTTTTGTATTTAAAATTAGGGTTTTGAATATAAATACAAAAAGGTTCAATAAAGGATGATGTAATAATTTACGAGGAATCTTGGATTTTGCATACAGAATGCTGTAAATTTTGGGATGATAATTGTGTTAATATAGAAAAAGTAGAGAGAAAATTAGAATTTCTTGTTTAAATTTTTTAAATTCCTATATATTGCTCTAGTAATTTTTTTTATCTCCATATCTTGTGCCACAAACTTATAAAAAATAAAATTTAAGAATAAGTGGGATAATAATTGTGTTAATATAGAAAAAGCTGAGGGAAAATTAGAATTTCTTTTTAAGAAAATTTAGAAGTGCCTATATCTAAGAAAAATTACACTAACGTTACTTTAATACAAACCCTATAAAAAAAACACGTACAAAGCATGCGCAACAACCCACATTAGTGCGTAAAATTTTAGTTGATATTTTTTAAAATTTTTATTTTTTTATTTAATTTTATGAAGTGTTAGTTGACTGAAATTTCTTAGAAAATATATACACAACGTTTAGTTGATGGGGTTTTCAGGTTGTTGGGCGATTAAAAAATGAAAAAGTTGTTGGTTTACTATATTATTATTATTATTATTATTATTAATCTTAGTTTATTTAATTTTACCTATTTAATTTGTGTGGTATTCTAGGTCTTCGTGATGCTTTGAAGATATACAAAGAGTTGTTAATTTAATTATTAGCACATGAAGCTACCGACTTAATGCTTGTGCATATGAATTTAACGTGGTCTCCAGGAGACACAACCCCGGCCAATTGGATTCTTAGACGTGGAGAGAGATCGTGTGGGACCGGGCCCAAACAAAAAAGTGGATTTTTTAAATTTTTTCTTGCACTCATGGTGGTGACGGAAATTATTTAAGGTCCTGCCCCTCCATCTCTAGATCCCCCAAATTCTAGCATACCATCCTCCTATGCTGCTAAAGTAATAAGGCCACACCGTAAGCCCTCTTCTGTTGACATCAACTCCCTTCCGGTGCCTTCTCGTCGGGGAGACTTCCCGGCCATCATTCTTCCTGATGAACTATATGATAGCTGTCTAAACGACTGGAAATACAGTCTGATTGGTAGATTAGACTTCAAAGCTCTCAAATTTGAAGATGCTAAATCTCGACTATTAGATCAATGGACAATTACTGGATCTTGCAAATTTATTCCTCTAGGGAAAGGTTTTTTCACTATCAAATTAGATAATGAAGAGGACAAACGCCTAGTGTGGAGTGGTGGACCTTGGGACGTAGATCAACAATACCTTCGTCTCAGGGAGTGGATGCCAAATTTCAATCCAGAGAGTCAAAGGGTCTCGTCATCTATGGTTTGGGTTCGTCTACCAGGATTGGGGATGGAATTTTGGAAAGAGGAAGTTCTGCTTTCTATTGGGAAAGGATTAGGTAATCCGGTCCAAATGGATGAAGCAACTCTGAAACAAATTTATGGATTTTATGCAAGTATTTTAGCTGAAATTGACTTCGCCAAGCCAATTCCAGAAAAACTATGGATTCAAGGAAAAACAGCTGGGTTCTGGCAAAAGATTGAGATACCAAGACCTCCAAAATTTTGCAATCACTGCAAAATTGTAGGACACATCGTTTCCGAATGCAGGGCCATTAGAGATGTTTTACAACCATCACAAAATGAAGGAACAGAAGCAAGAAATAAAAAGGGAAAGAGAAAGAAAAGTCGTAAGGGGAAACAAAAGGAAGTCGTTGATCAAGATGAACAGTCCAATGATGATCATCAAACTGTGATGGCTGCAGATCACGAGTTGCAATCGGAAAATAAAGAGATAGATGAAGACGACAATAATGCACATGAAGTGCTCGAGGAATTGACACAACCAGGAGTGCCTACATATTCCACAGTTTCAAACATACAGATCACTAATATTGAAAATTTGAAAGAAAACAAGTTTGCTCTGCTTGTGGAAGACTCTCTTGAGGAAGAAAATAGTGAAAATGAGGAAGAAAAATTATCTGAATATCAAAATGAAAAGATAATTGATCCAGGAGCAGCTCTTCAGGTCATGGCTTTACCTGCCTTCTCAATGAATAGAGAGGAGGTTAATCAGAGTGAAGTAACAAGTAAGGTTAGGAAGGAAGCTCGTGCTATTGAATTATGGTCTGAAGCTGTTGAACTTGAAGAAAAAATACGTGCTGAAATACAATCCAAAGAAAAGAAGGACAAAAAGGAAAGTAAAACCCAAGCAAAACCAAATACTAGATCTATTGCAAAGAAGACTGTGGGGAAGTCTGATATTCCCCAAAAATCATCCTAATGAAGGTACTTTTCTGGAACATTAGAGGCCTTGCTCGCCCAAAAGCTAAAGCTAGGCTAGAGAAATTTGTGATTGATATGAAGCCAGACATTCTATGGATTGTGGAACCTCTTGTTCATTGTAGAGGTAGCTTTCTTTCATCTCTTCAACTTCGTGATATGAATTCTTCTGTTATTCATAATTCAGTTAATGGCAGGAGAGGTAATATTTGGATGTTTTGGAATCTGAATATTCAGACTCCAAGAGTTATCAACACATCTAATCAAGCAATTACAGTTGAATGCAATAATACCATAATAACGGGTGTTCATGCAAAGGTTATCTCAACCGAGCGTCGAGCCCTGTGGTCTAATCTTGAAGATATCAGTGTTCTTAATCTTCCCTGGTTAGTTATTGGGGATTTCAATGTAGTTCTGCGCCCAGATGAGAAAAAAGGAGGTAGACAGCCTAGAACAACAACAATGATGGACTTTTGGAACTGTTTGGACTACTGCAACCTGTTAGAAGTTCAAAATCAGGGTGTTTTCTTCACATGGTGCAATAACCAGACTGGGTCAAGAAGAATCTATGGAAGATTGGATAGGGCTGTGTGTAATATGGCTTGGTTAGATAAATTTAGGAACTGGTCATATAGAAGTTTGCCTAGGCATCTCTCTGATCACTCCCCTCTTCTAGGTGCTGAGGCTCATGTGGAAAGGCCTAGAAATTGTCCCTTTAAATTTTAGGAAATGTGGATCTCTCACCCGGATTATCATCGTCTGGTTGAAGGAAGCTGGAAAGACCAGTTGTTGGGTTCCCCTGTATATGTTTTCACACAGAAATTGATGCGGCTGAAGTCTGATCTTAAAGCTTGGAATAAAAATATCTTTGGAGATGTAGTTCAACAATTCAAAAATAAGGAACGGTTGGTTGAAGAAGCAATGATCCTTTCGGATGATGACCCCAACGACCTTGATAAGATGGCTAACTTGGTGACTAGACAAAGAGAGTTAGAGGAATCCTTAAGTAGGTATGGGAAATTTCTTCGGAAAAAAGCAAAAATCAACTGGTACAAAAATGGAGAAAGCAACACGAAGTTATTCCACACTATGATTAAGGTAAGATCTATGCAGAATGCTATAACTCACATCAAAACTGAAGAGGGTGATACCATCAACACCCAAAAGGATATTGCTGATCATGCTGAAGATTTTTTCTTTAAAAAACTTCAGCAAAGAGAAGTTAATATCAACGATTATCTGATGGATAAAATTCCAACTCTGGTAACAGAGGATGATAACAGAAATCTCATGGCTATTCCTAGTGTTGTAGAGATAAAAAATTTTGTTTTCTCTCTAAAAGATTCGAGTTCCCCTGGCCCAGATGGCTTTTCTGGTTTTTTTTACCACAATGCTTGGGATATCATTGCTGAGGATCTTGTTCATGCTGTTCAACATTGCTTTAGAATTCATAACATCCCCAAGGGTGTCAACTCTAACTTCATTACTCTTATCCCCAAAGAACCCTTAGCAGACAAACTAAGCAAATTCAGGCTAATATGTCTTAGTAATTTCTTTATCAAGATAATCACCAAAATTCTAGCCTCTAGAATGAAGGGTATTGCTGCCAAGCTTGTCTCTCCTGAGCAGAGTGATTTTATCAAAGGTCGT
Organism: Macleaya cordata; assembly: GCA_002174775.1. Taxonomy (NCBI): domain Eukaryota; kingdom Viridiplantae; phylum Streptophyta; class Magnoliopsida; order Ranunculales; family Papaveraceae; genus Macleaya; species Macleaya cordata. The sequence goes on along the minus strand of MVGT01003444.1, from coordinate 44,990 downwards.
ATGATTCAGGAAAAAATTATGCTAGCTTCCGAAATGATCAATGAGATTGAGAAGAAAAGAAAAGGAGAGAATGTGGGTATAAAGATAGATATAACACAAGCTTTTGATACTCTAAACTGGAAATTCTTGATTGAAGTTATGAGAAGATATGGTTTCTGTGAAGACTGGTGCAATTGGATACATAATATTCTCAAAAGTAGTTGGTTATCCATTATGATTAATGGTGGCCCTAATGGTTATTTCTCCATAGGTCGTGGGCTTAGACAAGGAGACACATTATCTCCCATCCTTTTTGTCTTGGCGGAAGAAGTCCTTAGCAGGAACATAGCTCACCTGGTTGAAAACAAGAAGATTAAACCTATGGTAACTATTAAAGGTAACAAAGGTCCTACTCATTTGTTATTTGCTGATGACATTCTTCTTTTCTGTAATGGTAGAGAATCAAATATCAACCATCTTCAGCAAATTCTCTATGATTATCAACTTGCTTCTGGGCAAGTTGTCAATTTACAGAAATGTAAGCTATATATTGGTAGCATGACTACCACTAGAAAGAATGAGATAGCTGAACGGTTGGGCATCTAAGAAGCAGTCTTCCCTGATAAATATCTTGGAGTTAACTTGTTCCCTGGTAGAGTTAAAACTATCCATGTGTGGCCTTTAATTGAAAAATTCAAGTCAAAGCGTGCTGGTTGGAAAGGAAGACTGCTCTCCTTCCAAGCTCGGTTAACTCTCATAAAGTCTGTTATTTTCAGTATTCCAGTATACAATATGGCCATTTACAAATGGCCAATTTCTGTTACCAAAGAGGTGGAAAAGCTGGTTCGAAATTTCCTTTGGACTGGAGATTGCAACAAAGCAAAAGGAATCACAACTGCCTGGCAAAAGGTTTGTAGGCCTTTATGTGAAGGTGGATTGGGTATTAGAAGGCTAGTATGGATCAACATGTGCCTCCTTATGAAGTTACGCTGGTTTATAATCAACTCCAACTCACAAGGAGCCAATTTCCTAAAAGCAAAATTCGCTTCTTTGAAAGGGGAATGGATAAAATACCACAAGAAATCCTCTATTTGGCCTGGAATTAAGTGGGTCAAGAATCATATTGATGAAAACTCTTTCCATGTTATTGGAAATGGGAATGATGTCTCTCTTTGGCACGATGCATGGTGTTCAAATTCATCCATAGCTCATATGCTAAACGTTGACAATTCAAGGTTTGCCTTAACCTCTAAAGTCTCTGATATTATCAAGGATGGAAGATGGGTTCTCCCTACTGAATTATGCTCTATTTTAAATCGTGTGGGAGTCAACCCCAATTTGCTCCCTACTATATCAGAGAATAAGGACCAAAGGATTTGGAAGCTGACATCTAATGGTGAATTCTCTGTCCCTAGCTGTATGGACCTTGTTAGAGACCATTCTCCGAAGATCAATTGGTGCAAGTGGGTGTGGATGTCTTGTATTCACCCTCGCCTCTCTTCGCAGGTGTGGAAGCTTCTTAGTGGGAGCTGTTCAACTGATGATAGATTAAAAAAGCATGGTTTCAGTTTTGCTTCTATGTGTTCTCTGTGCAGGTGTAATGAGGAGACAATTGACCATATCCTGTGGAATTGTAGTTTCTCAGATGAATTCTGGAGCTGGTTGCATTCAATGTTTAATCTTAGTAAAGGCAGATTTTTCATGGACATCATCACCAAAACACAATCCAAAAGTCAGGCTGTTAATCAAATATGGTTTGTTGCAGTAATGAGCACTATGGTAGAAATTTGGAAGGCAAGGAATAGAGCCATCTTCGATGAGGTTACTCCATCTCTTCCAAAGATCAAAATTACTGTTCTCAACACCATTAGGTCGAGTGCTATCAGAATTAAAGGAAACATGTTTAACAGTGTGGAGGAGCTTTGCATTCTCTCAACTCTCGGCATTGGGTCCAGGCCTATTATGACACAAAAGATCATCAAATGTAGATGGATCCCTCCTCCTCTAGATTTCGTCAAAATTAATTGTGATGGAGCTGCGAGAGGTAACCCTGGTCCAGCGGGTGCAGGTATAATTGTCCGTGATTTCAAATCCGCCACTATAGTATCTATCTCTCAAGGTCTAGGTATATCTTCAAATTTCATGGCTGAGGTGTCTGCCATCATTTTGGGAATAGAATGGGCTGCTCATAATAACAAAACAAAGATCATTGTATGCTCAGATTCATCATCAGCGATCATGTCTTTTAAGAAGAATTCTATCCCCTGGTCTGTCAAAGGTAGATGGAACTCCATTCGGAACTCCTTCCAAGAGATTAGATACGCTCATGTTTTTCGTGAGGTTAATTTTGCAGCGGATGCTCTTGCTAAGCAAGGAACACACTTGTCAATGGGGCAAACGCTTTTTCACAATGGAAGACCATCTAACCTCGCAACTGAGAATCCGGACTCTACTTATTTTCGAATTGCTTAATTTTTGTCCGTCTTCTTTCAGCTGCCTTTCCTTTGTTCTGATAATGTATTTGGCTTGTATCTCTCTGTAAATTTTTTTGGGCATGCCTCCTAAGTGAGGCTGTTTCGGGCGGTTGTTTCTTCTTTCTTAATAATATTTCCTTTTTATCGATCAAAAAAAAGGAAATTATTTAAGGAATCATTTTTTTTAGGATGGATGATAAATATTTCATGTAGGGACCATAAAGATCATCTTCACCAAAATTCAACTCAATATAAAACTTTTAATCTCATTAAAAATTAGTTCTTTTCTTCACCGTTCATTTTTTCACCGTTAAATTTCAATCAACTTCCGATAAGTTTTTTATGAGGTTAAAAGTTTTATAACGGACTGAGTTTTTGTGAGGATGATCTACATGGTGGAGAGAACACGCTCACTAAATTTTATCCCTTAATCCTAAAGGATTGACCCTTTTTGAATCAAAATGGCTTGGTGTTGACACCTTTTCTGGTGTCACGCTTGCACCATCCTTCACATCATTGCAAAAAGTTTAGACATTTTTCAAAATTTAAAAATAATATGAAATTTGTTGAAATTAACGATAAAGTGAATGGTTTAGAATATTTATATTTTCAATCATTTTTTATAGCTTTAAAAGTGTAAGAATATTTATGTCGCTTTAGATTATCTCCATATGTAGAGGTAGAACCCGGAATTCAGTTGGGGCAATGCTTAGGGAGACTAATAGTCGGTTTGGACAAGGGTTATATTTTTCCTCAAAATCTCTGGTCCCACAAAATTTCTCCCAAAAATCTCTTGTCCAAACAAACTATAAGTGAAAAAGAAGTATCATGAGAAAAATGAAAATAAAAATAAAGACTAAGTTCGTATAAAAAAAACAAAGACTAAGAGACGAACATATCAAAAATTAAGAGACAGATTCAAAGAGAGAAAAGTGCAATATATATACGATCAGATTCCTAGGACACCAGGTTTTGATGAATAGTTTTGACAAAGTATTTTGAGCTTTAAATTAATTCAATAATTTAAAGTTTAAAATCTGTTTATAAATAAATTTTGTTACTTCCTAAATTAAAGAACCACTTTTTAAGTAAAAATATTAGAAAATTTTACTCCTGCCCCAATTTTTCTTTTTGCTTTTTAATTTTTAGAGTGTAAGCATGGGTTAAGGAGACTGTTGAGTGCATAATTATTACATATTTATCCCTAAATTTATATTAGCTAGTGTTCAATTGTATATTATTTTTAATTATTTTTATGCTTTTTTCAGATAAATAGAATTCAAATGCTTCAAATGCAATATTTGGTTAAATTTGCCAAATTTATTAAAAGCACCCCAAAAGTCTATCAGAGGCACCATGAGAGTACATGCTATTGGCACATGATGACCAAGTCAACTCAGTCAAAGACAGTCAAAATTGGTCAAAGGTTGGAGTTTATTCTCTAATGAAGCAAAGAGGGCAAAAATGATCTTAATGACATCATCATGATGTCAAACCACATAAGCCTTACAATTCTTCCATTACCAAATTAATTATCAAAGGAAATTCCCCCACCATCCAATACCTCCCACTAATTAGTTTTATTTATTTTTCTTTTAAAGAAGGAAAGTGGGAAGAATTTCTATATAAAGGGAGAATGAAGAAGGGGAAAGGAGGGAGGGAAGTGTAGAGAATTAGAGAATTGTATGAAGAAGGTGTAGTAATCAAATAATCATTTGTAAGTTCTTAATGTTTTCATCAATGAATACTTATTTTGTTATTAATTTTAGAGTTATGTCTAGCTAAATTTCTTCTCTAGGATTAAAGAGGAAGCTAGTTATGTGCATGCCATGATATTTGATCTTAATCTAAATCTCCCTTAATAATTATTTTTAGCAAAAATGATTTATCTTCTAGTAATAATATTTATTACACTTTTGCTTCTTAATGAAATTAGTACATACTCCTTTATTAATTGTGCTTAGATTTGATATAATATGCTTAACTATTGTTTTGATATTATATGCTTAACTTTGACAATTAATTATTGGAGTTGTTATTTTTAAAAGTGAAGAAAATCATATTATTTCTTTGGTTATTTTAAATATTAATGAAAATATTTTCCGACTCCATTACATAATTTGTATTGGGTTTGAGTTATATTGAAGGGAGATTAGAGAGAGTTTAAATTTATGGTATGCATATAATTAGTGGAATCTGAAATCCTAGTTTCTCTAAATCTTTGAAATTTCTATTTAGTTATTTTATTTTTTCTAAATTATCTAAAAAAAATCCCAATCTATTTCAAACCTTAATTTAATTAATTGTACTTGTTCCTTAATCCTTGTGGATCGACCCGTACTTGCCGTTGTCTCAATAGACAACCGTGCGATTGCGGTATAAATATTATTGAGTGATAAAATCACGATCAATCAGAGACCACATCTGATATATTAAAATGAATCAAGAAATACACCAGGGATAGACTTTACCCCTATATCATCAAAAATTATCTTTTTCATATCCTCTACAAATGAACTAGGAATAATTTTAACAAAAACAGCTGAAGGATATAAACTAGCTAGGTGATCAACTGCTCTATCTATTAATCTCATGATAAGCATGCTAAATGGAGAATTTCTCTAGACCACGAATCATGTGCCAAATCGAACGCATAATAGGGATATATAAAGGAGTAGCCAAGCGTTGCACGTATATATGCAATGGCATTCTTAGAATCAACTCCAACTTGAATACGAAGAAAATCATGTAAAGAGGCCAATCAAAAGCTATTGACAAGGATTGAATACCGTGTTGTTGTAATACACAGGCGCATCAATTCGATGAATTTTGGAGGAAACCTGAATTTAGCCAAAACACTTAAAATCATCTGCCAATGCACAGTGCCATAAGCCTTTCATAAGTTAATTTTGGATTCACATCGAGGGGTCAATCAAAGACTGAATAACTTGCAATCAACTTGCAATCAACCTGTAATCAAATATGGAAGAGGCATTAGACTTCTTAGGAACTAAGTTACAAAAGTAGAATTAACCTCACCAAGAAGCTTGGAGCTAGCGCAGGAAAAATCTCTGAACCGTCTCATGAGCGAACTCATCCCCAATAATACTCCATCAAAATTTAAAGAAATGAGCTGAGAATCCATCAGGCCCAGGAGCCTTATCTGAGCCAATGGTAGATAAATCATAAACCACCTTACCCATTACTCATGTCCTAGAAGCTCATGCAGGGGAGGCATGCACTGCCAGGGCAACTAATTGTGAACGACTTTCACCAACTAACCTGTTGATTATCTTCTATAAGAAAGTTGTGGCAGAAAAATTCTTTTCTCAGAATTCTTGTTCAATTCAAAAAATTTGTATTGTGGTTTAATGAAAGGTTAATTACCAGGTTTTCCAACATGGGTCGCAAGGTGCCATTATCAATCTCAGGAACTACGTCCTAATTGAAGTATATAAGAACAACCAACTAATTTGAAGTAAAAACTATTCATGATTGATAGCAATGAAATTATGATGATTACATTGAGTGTCTACTCCCTTCTTTATAAATTTTAATAAAGATTAGAAATTAAAATCCTACACTAATTAGAAAATATTAGACGACGAATCCTAGCTTCAACCGATTAAAAGAAAAAAAGAAAAGAAATACCAAATACTATTTAGGTTCTTCCACGTCTTCTACATTGTAAAATCAAGCTGAGCATCTATAGTATCTATTTTCTTTCTCCAAGATGCAATAGTTGGAATACTCTGTTCATGTCTAAAGAAGTTTTCAGGATCAAATTTGCTCTTCACTTGTACTAATCTTTCATAGTTGTGTTTGAAGTACCTACTCCCCCAGGCCTTACCTTGTAAGTAAGTTGCCGTACCATTCTTGCTTTGACCCAAGTCAAGATCCCTATAATTGACATAAGCAGTTCTTGGAGACTTAGAAACATAAGGTGCCATGTACCTATACATTTCTCTAATCCAATCGATATGCTTTTGGGATGATAGTTCATCAGACCCTTGTGATCCATCCCAGCCCACTGCGTACATAATCATAAATAAGGTACTATTTCTATGTGGAAAAGGAGATTCAGAATCTGAAATCTCATTCATCCTTCCACCAAAAGGAGTGATGTTAATCCTAGGCCCTTCCTTTAATACTCTTCTCCAAAGCCCTTCTAATCCAACCTGTGAAATGGGTACATACACATAATCAGTTTTTCCCTTGTAAGAACCCTTGAGTGGTAGAGTCTTATCGAGTAAAGCATCAAGCGGGCTATCAATTGAGTATCCAAATCCAGCAAAATAGAGTGTAGATCGAATCCAACTCGTTTCAATACAATCTTTACTCTCCAAACCCAATTCAGGAAACCTCTCTTTCATCACAATTAGGAGCTCCTCAACACCCCCAAGAAACATGGAGTTGAACTGAACTTGGATTGTGTTCTTACCTTTTTCATTAGTACTCACTCCATTTGTGACGACTCTAATGAAGAGCTCTTGAGGGAGTTTAGGTGCAATTTCTTGCCACCTATAAACAAGTGAAGTTGCACCTTGTTCTAAGGTTTTGGAGATTGTAAAAACAGTCAAAGTAGGTGGAACAAGAACCAATCTAATCTTCCACGAAAGAACGACTCCGAAGGTCCCTCCACCACCTCCTCTGATGGCCCAAAACAAGTCATCTCCCATAGATTCTTTGTCGAGAATTCTGCCATTAACGTCAACTATGCGAGCGTCAATGACATTATCAGCTGCAAGGCCATATTTCCTTAGCATAGTACCATACCCACCTCCACTGATGTGCCCACCAACACCTACAGTTGGACCAAGCCCTGCAGGAAAGCCAAGAGTTGGACTTTTCTCTGCAATTCTATAATAAACTTCACCTAGAGTTGCACCAGTTTCAACCCATGCACTACGATCTTCTACATCGACACTAATAGAGTGAAACTCCGACATATCGATGACAATGAATGGAACATCGGATAAATACGAGAGGCCTTCGTAGTCATGGCCTCCGCTTCGAATTCTAATTTGAATTCCATATTTCTTGGAACAAATTACAGCTGCTTGGACATGGGATTCCTCCAAGGGTGTAATTAGAAGAAGGGGTTTTGGAGTGGTGGGTGATTTGAATCTGAGGTTATCTATATTGGAATTCAATATAGATGTATAATTTGGACTGTTTGGAGTGTAGGTTGGGATGGAATTAGTTTGACAATTGAAGGAAAGGCATTGAAGAAAGTTTTCATGATGAATTGAGGATGAAGTTCCCAATGAAACTGATGACATGAACACCAATATAGAAAACAGTACTACTACAAGTATGGAAAAGCTTGAATTAATACCCATCTTAATTTGATGATCTCCTCAAGTTTGATGCTAAGCTTGGGTTGTATAAACATGCTTATTTATAGCTTCAAGCAACTTGTTGACGATCCTTCTATAAATATAATTCGATATAATTTGAACCCATCACGAGTTTATTTATCATATGATTCAAAAGTTAATTAATTATAACTTAAAATTATTATCATGTGATTAGTGAATCTTACTGGTGGATATACCAATAATTAATATTTAGTTTTGCTAATATCCATATGCTTGAGTAGACCTCACTTTGCTGCAAATGCTTGGCATCAAAATTGATGTGTAGGATACCCATGTAAGGAAGGTTCAATAAAAGATGACGTAATAATTCACGAGAAATTTTGAAATTCACACACTTACCATCCATTTAAAATTCTGTACAGATTGCTGTACTCAAAGTTTGGTGTGAATTTAAGCATTTTTGCTGTGTTAAACATTGTACAGATAAAATTAAAAATTCGAAAATTTTATAAGTGCATGTACTTTAACCGAAACCATATGATATATAAGTGAAGTCAACTAGCATGAACGAGGATATCTTATTATTAAGAAAGATATCTCCTCCAGCAGCTGTCTGTAGAGCACCAGGTTCGGCTAACAAATCTTGAAATTCACACACCTACCATCAATTTCTTGATTTTGTCCAGAACTATTTCGATATTTTTATAAAATACATGCACTTCTTATAAAATTTTCGAATTTTTAATTTTATCTTTTAAGAAGTGTTAGTTGGCTGACAATTCTTATATACAAAACGTTCAACTTGATGGGATGGCTAAGTGGTCAAGACGCTCACCTCATAAAATGGAGGTCAGTAATCGATCCTCCTGATGGCCACTCCCACAATAAGATTTTAACTGGTTGTATGTAGATAGGGAGGTCTGCTCACACCCTAGGGACTAGTCGGGTGCTCTAAGAGACCCAGATACCCTAGATCTCAAAAAAAAAAAAACTTGGGGGTTTTGAGGTTGTTGGTCTCATTCAAAATAAATAAATAAATGTAGTTGGCTCATTATTATTAGAATTTGGATCCGTGTACATCACTATACAGACATTATGCTTACAAGGTCTCTATGGAACCTACATGGCGAGGAATCAATGGTTGAGTTTTAATATAAATGTTCTACTCATCATGTAGATCATTCTCATTAAAAATCATATCATTCTAAAACTCCTAAGCCCATGATAAATTAGGTAATTTTATAAGCCGTCCAATTTTTTCAATCAGTATTTTGATTGGGCAAGAGATTTTAGAATGATATAATTTTTTAGTAGGGATGTTCTAATCATCATGTAGATCATTCTTATAAAAAATCAGCCATTGGTTCATCACTATGCACATGTGAGCCCCATAGAGATGGTATGAATAACAATGTACACGAAACCGGACTCTTATTATTATTATTTGTAAGTCGTTTGGTTCAATCTTTGGCCAAGATGGAGATCTTCTTAGTTTATTAAATTTGATCTATTTGGCGTGATATTCAACATATTCGTGATGGTTTGGATTTTTTTGTTTTTTTTGTTTTTTTGAGATCAAGCACATTTACCGCGGAACTAATCGTGTTGCTGATCACTTAAGCGAGCTTCTATATCCTACTTCAGTGTTTTTGAAGATAACTCCTAGTTCCTTTACAAAAGACCTTAATAAAAAGATTGTATTAATTTGATGATTAAATTGAGACCTTCGGGGTCTCATTAATGTTTTTTTAACTGTGTTTCAGAAGATAGGAAAATTAAACATAGTTTTGCTTAAAACCTCAATTTTATGTGGCTAAAATACTAAAAACCCCACAAACATTTACAAATATCTAAAACCCCAATTTTATTTATTGTATTTACCATTTTCTCTTTAATTTTTTATCTAAATATCTATTTACCCAACTTTGACTAAATGTGTGGGTTTTTTCATTTTTATAATCACTAGTTTACCCTTCCTAAATTAACTCATGCTTTCACTCTCATATATTCTCTCTTCCCTCATTTAGGTTAGATTCAATCTTTGTTTGAAAATTTGGTTTCCTTTTTTATCTCAAACTATTGTTAGTTATCAAAATCTAAATCTTTCAAATCTTAGAGGATTATTTGCTAGATCTTCAACGATATCTTATTTTTTAAATAGTTTTTATTCTTCTTTGTTGTTTATTTTTTGTTCTTCAACAGAGTTTCTTCCAGATTTTTGTTGAAGACGAAGAAATTTTTTATTGTAGTTTCCTCAAAGAAAGAGTAAGGATCCAAGATTTATCTTTTTTTATTGATCACTTTTGCTCTTCTTCAAATATAAATTTGCAAAGTAGTTGTAAACTGTTATAATTTTTATTTTTGCAATTCTATATGAATCGTTAAATTAAATTGTTTACGCAATTATTTGTGCATAATTTGGCAGCTTATTTGCTTTTTTACTTCTATGTTTTTTTTTTTTCATGTAAGCTTGTTTCGAATTGCAACTAATGTTTGTGTTTATGTGATTTCTGATTTTTTTTTGGTCTTTCTATATTATTGAGTTCAAACAAATCGAATAAAATTTATTTTTGCAAACAAAATTAGGGAAATAAATTTCATTTTTTCCATTGCAAATTATTTTTTGCTTTTGCAATAAAGGTTTTGTGCATGTCCAAAGTGATTTTTGCACAATTAATTTATTTATCCTTTTAGGATTATTTTGATTTTCTTGATGATCCATTGTTTCAAATATTGTTTTGCTAAAAACCCCAATTTTATGATTTTTGATTTTTTTTTTGTCTTTATACATTATTGAGTTTCAAACAAATCGAATAAAATTTATTTTTGCAAATAAAATTAGGGAAATAAAGTTCATTTTTTCCAATGCAAATTATTTTTTACTTTTGCAATAAAGGTTTTGTGCATGTGTAAAGTGATTTTTACACAATTAATTTATTTATCCTTTTAAGATTATTTTGATTTTCTTGATGATCCATTTTTTCAAATATTGTTTTGCAATTTTTTTTCTAAATGCAGTTTATAATTTTGTAATGGTTTGTGATTTTTTCGTTCTAGAAATCTCAAGGTTTTTCAAAAACTAATTTAATTTAGAGAAATTAGTGGTAGGTGGTTTGTAATAATTTTAGAATTTTTAGGGTGAATGGATAAGTTTCTTAAAATACAATTCATTTAACAATTGGCTAATTTCATCTTGAAAAGGGTAAAAATGTCTAAGAAAAATTGTGCATGTGTAATAAGATATTTTGGAGTTTTTAGCTATTATTAAATGTTTGTGGAGTTTTTGGACAAAAATATTCTAGTTTTGGAGGTTTTGGCCAAATCCCGAAAATTAAATGGGTATCATTAATTCGCACATGGGACTTTATGGTATCTACACAGAAACCCAATTGAATTCTTGGACCTGGAGAGATCTTGGCATCCAGTGGGACAAGAAAGGGCCCTTTTTAAACTTTTTTTGCGGTGTCAATATTTGAAGACGACTGTTATAACGGTGTAACAATAGATGACCATTACCGTTATAATCATTATAACGGCTGTTATAATGTTTTTGACATCTATACGGTGATTTGTGTTAAATCAGAAAAAACACCATAATAACGAAAAATAACTTAAAATAACGGTCATTATAACAGAAAATAACTGTTTTTAAATTTTTTTAAAAAAAGTCAAATATCTTAAAATAGTTTTTTATGTTATTTTCCTTTTTTTTAAATAAAATAACGGCTGTTATAACCGTTATAATGGTAAAAAACGGTCATAATAATATAACAATATTATAGTGAAATAACGTAACGGCATATGAGCGTTACCGTTATAACGGTCGTTATAACCGTTATAGCGGACCATTTTTTACACATTGCTCCCTGTAGTGTGCAAATGGAAATGATTGAAGGAATCATTCTTTTAGGATAGATATATGATAATATTTCATGTAGGTCATCTCTGCAAATAATTAAAAATTATTTAAATTTAATTTTGCTCAAAACTCTAATTATTGGATGTTAAATACCAAAAACTACACAAACATTCTAGTATATATATATATATATATATATAGAGAGAGAGAGAGAGAGAGAGTCTGGATCTGCTTACAACCTTAAATATACAGGCTGTGTGTACAAGCTCTTGTGGGGCCCACTTGAGGTCGATGTAAGGGTTGAGATTTTGTAGAGATGTTCTCCTCACCATGTAGATCAAATTCACCAAAAATTAATTTATTTTAAAACTTCTAACCCCATCAAAAATTGATTAGAAGTTGTTTAAAAATTAATGTGAAAAATGAACGATGAGAAAAAGACTCAATGTTTGATGGGGTTAGAAGTTTTAGAATAAACTGATTTTTGGTGAAGTTGATCTACATGGTGAAGAGAACATCTCTACAAAATCTCAGCCCTTAGATCGACCTCACGTGGGCCCTACAAGAGCCTGTACACACAGCCTGTATATTTAAGGTTGTAAGCCGATCCGGATTTATATATATGTGTATGTATTTATATTCAAAACCCTAATTTTAAATACAAGAAATTGCCCAAATCCTACTTTTAAACCTGCCAAATACAAAATAATCCAAAAATATTTCTATATATTCAAAACCCAGAAATTATTTTGCATACTATTTACACAAATTTAATTTTAAAATAGCTAAAAATTCCATTTTGGTGCAATTCGAGTTCCAGATATACCCTCCATTTTGTATTTTTATGTCATTATAAAGGTGCATGAGCGGAGCAGAGAGAAAGTGAGTTTTTTCTGTTTAAATATTAAATTATTATATATCTTTAATTAAAAATTAGATCAATCAACAATATTTTTTTGAAAAAAAAATTATTATGAATTTTTGCAAAACTATTTTTCAATACTGTTTTTAATAACATATTTTTAAAATATTTGGAAAGAATTAGTCATAATTTTCACTTCCTGTTTTGATGGCCTTTGTTTTTGAAGCATGAAAATTCGAATTTGGATACAGATTAGTTAAAAACATAGTTTTCTATTCTTAAAATGAAAAAATATTTTTCCATGTTTTTTTGTTAAAGTAGTAGTTTATTTACTTGTGCAAAAATATTTTTGCATACAGCTTTAGTTACAAATTTTGACAAAACTTATATATTTACAAAGTACATAGTTTAATGCTATGCAAAAAATATTTTTTTATTTCAAAAATATTCAAAAAAGTAATGTAGACTATTTTTCTTAAAATGAAAAAATTTCGACTTATGCTTTCAAAATATAAAATTTTTTGAAAAATTAATTTATATTTTTAAAGTTATACATTTTTGTGTTAAAAATAGAATTAAAAAGAAGTAGTAGGTGCTAACATGCACCGAGAATTAAGTATATTTTTTTTTGAGTTAGTAAGAGGGTAGATATATCTTTACACTTTTTTTTGGAGTTTTTGTAGCTTTCGGCTATTTTAAAATATTTATGTAGTTTTTGGATAGAAATATTGTTAAAACGATGTGTTTGATAATTCTCTATTTTAAATAATAAATCTTATGTTTTCCCTTTTGGTAGGAACAAAATTACTCCACTCTTCGAATAGGAATCCATTTTCGGAAAGATCCTAGCTTTCGTGCTTTGGTGGGTCATCCGAGATCCTTTCGATGACCTATATTGTGTTGAAGGGATATCTATATGATCCATTATCTCCAATTGTGTGCTTTTATCTTAAAAAAAATTATTTTTTACCCTTATTTTGTTGAATAATTCTAGATGGAGATTTGTTGAGGAGATTTTCTTAAGAGATTTCAACGTGGCAACAAATTAATTTGTAAGGTCCATGAGTTTACTCATGTACTATTGGTTTGTCAAATTTCGTGTCAAAAGGTAAACTAAAGAAGGTCGTTGTAACTTGAGTTAGAGTTTAGCGAGTCTCGGGTTCGAATCAGTTTTGAAGTAAAGACTCCAAGAAACTTAACTCACCAATGGAAGACATCCTAGGATGGTAAGTGACTTAAAAACCTAAGTACTATAGGTTAGACCTTTAAAAGATGTTCAAATATTTCGAAAAACGTCCAATGTACTCTTCGAGGGCGGAGTATCGATACCACTAAGTCAGGTATCGATACTGGCTAGCTTAACCTGTTGGGTTAATCGTGGCTGTGCATCCTACGCGCGCTAGGATGCTACCATGTCATAAATGAATCCCTTAACTTGGGTTGAGTTGGGTTAGTTAGAGAGAGTATTTTGGACTTTTTTGAGTCACATGATGTGCATGTGGGTCACTTTTAACCAAATGGATCGTCAAATAACGGAAATGATAGCAGTGGAGGAAAAGGTAATTTTTTAAAAGATTTAGGAGGGTAAGTAATTTTCTAATTAGCATTTGGAGGGTAAAGACAATTTGTTCAAAATTAAAAAAAACGACTAATAAGAGACAAACCTATCAAAAATTAATAGACAGGTTCAAAGTGAGAAAAATGCAATATATATATATATATATATTTATAGTTAAGATTTCTACGACACAGAATATATTGAGAGAAGTGGAGAAGGATATCTCTTATTCACTGATCGTATAAACATATTGAAATGTTTTAAAAACTGGCCCGGTCATTGAACCAGAAAAGTCATTAGGTTGGGTCAAATCTGGTCAACCAGTGGGTTGACCCAAATAACCCACTAAAGAATTGTATATTATAAACAGGAATAATATATTATAAATAGAAAAGCTTATGAAAGTAAATAACAAAAGCTACTTAGCCTAGATGGTAAACACGTCCATTACTCAAAGTTCCTAGGTTCAAGCCTTTCTAGATGTAGTTTCTTAAAATATATACACTAAGACCCAGTAAAAAAATCGGACGGTTCACTTGGGTTTCTGGTTCAACCATCCGGGTCAACTGGTTCAAGCAAAAAATGCCGATTTTTTTAAAAAAAATTGGGTCGGTGTTCAACCAACCCGGTTTTTGGACTGGGTCACCGGTTTTCCGGTTGAACCGGCCGGTCCGGTCTGATTTTTAAAATATTGATACAACTTATATTACTCTCGTATATCTCTCTGTAACTAAAGTTTGGTTGTTTTCTCACTGACTATATAAAAACCATCCAAACCAACAAGTATATATAGCATGAAAGGAAAAGGCTGCATGCTGGCTTTTATATGGACTCGACACATCTTGGTTGATGTGTCGAATCCACCTCGTGTCTGGTGGATCAGTCACCATGCGTGTTATAACACTCCCCCTTGGATGTCCACCATTCTAAGATAATTGCCTCATTAAAAACCTTGCCAGGAAAACCCAGAGGGACAAAACCTTAGCTAAGGAAAAGAGTACAAAGACTTAGAAGAGTGCTAGACTCGCATAAGCTGCCTCATTAAAAACTCTGACAATGAAAACCCAGAGGGAAAAACTTTGACAAAGGAAAAAGAGTTCAGCGCGATAAGGTCCAGTCAGACAAAAGCAGGCATTGGAATACTCCCCTTGATTGAGTAGACACTCAAATCAGTCCGCTAGATGATACATTCGTCTCATGCCAATACCAAAAACCAGTTTTCTGAAAATTGCCGTAGGTAGAGACTTGGTGAATAGATCAACAAAATTCTCATAGGATTGTATATGTTGGATATCAATCTCACAGTTCTTCTGAAGATGGTGAGAATAAAATAACTTAGGCAAAATATGCTTGGTTCTATCACCTTTGATGTAACCTTCTCTGACTTGTGATATGCAAGCGGCATTGTCTTCAAAAATGACTGTTGGAACATCAGTGACAGAGGGTCGAGTGCAAGAGCTTCTAATATGTCCAATCAGTGATCGTAGCCACACACATTCCCGACTGGATTCATGCAATGCAATAATCTCCGAATGATTCAAAGAGGTGGCTGGAAGACTTTACTTGTTGGATCGCCAAGAGAATGCAGTACCTCCACTTGTAAAAACATAACCAGATTGGGAGATAGCTTTGTGGGGATCGGAGAGATATCCAGCATCAGTGTATCCCATTATCTGATAGCCATTTGATGGGTTTCTCTGATAGAATGTTCCCATGTCTGTAGTCCTGCGGAGATAGCGGAGAATTTGCTTGACACCTGTCCAATGTCTCCTTGTCGGGGCAGAACTGAATCTAGCTAACAGATTTACTGCAAATGCAATGTCTGGTCTGGTACACTGGGTCAAATACATCAATGCGCCGATCACACTCAAATATGGTACCTCAGGACCAAGTAGTGCTTCATCTTCTTCCTTTGGTCGGAATGGGTCTTTCTCAATATCAAGAGATCTCACAACCATAGGAGTACTCAATGGATGTGCTTTGTCCATGTTAAAACGCTTCAAGATCTTCTCAGTATATGCCGTTTGATGAACTAAAACTCCACTTGAGTTATGCTCGATCTGCAAGCCAAGACAAAATTTCGTTTTCCTGAGATCTTTCATCTCGAATTCTTTCTTCAGGTATTCAGCAGCATTACGGAGCTCTTCAGGAGTCCCGATTAAAGTTATATCATCGACATACACAGCGATGATAGCAAATCCAGATTATGACTTCTTTATAAAAACGCAGGGGCAAATGGGATCGTTTGTATATCCTTCATTTATCAAGTATTCACTAAGGCGATTATACCACATCCGCCCGGATTGTTTCAATCCATACAAAGCTCTTTTGAGCTGAAGTGAATACAAATGGCGTGGTCTTCCCTCAGGTAAAAATAATCCTTCTGGGACTCGCATATAAATATATGTATCTAACTTCCCGTACAGATACGCAGTGACCACATCTATCGGATGCATGTCGAGTCTTTCTGAGGCTACCAGACTAATCAGGTATCTGAATGTAATTGCATCCATAACCAGAGAATATGTCTCTTCATAATCAATCCCAAGTCTCTGTGAAAAACCTTGTGCTACGAATCGCGCCTTATAACGAACGACCTCATTTTTCTCATTGCGTTTTCTTGCAAAGACCCATTTGTTTCCCACAGGGTTTACATCCACGGGTGTTCGTACAACCAGTCCAAACACCGCACGCTTTGCAAGGGAAGCCAACTCTGCTTGGATAGCTTCTCTCCATTTTGCCCAATCATTTCTATGGCGATATTCCTCTATAGAGTGTGGCTCAATATCATCGTTCTCTGTGATGATGTCAGTAGCTACTGAGAAGGAAAAAATATCGTCGACAATTATTTCATTGCGATTCCACATTTCTCCGGTACATGCATAATTTATAGAGATTTCCTCATTTCTCTCTCCTGGGGATTGTGCCGGTCCCTCTCTTGGGGATTTGCCTTCTTCAAGAGGCATATCATCAGAGAATGTGGATCGTTCAATGATGCTCTCTCCGGGAGTATTTACATTTAGTGATTGGCATTTCCTCTTCCTGGGAACAGAATCTTTCGAACCAAGGGGTCGCCCGCGCTTTTGGCGTGCATTAGACGACTCATTTGCTGCAAGTTGTTCTACTGCGGTCACATGCCCTCTTGGGACATCAACTCTTACAGCATGTCTCTCTGGGACATCAAGTTTAGCTGGAGCATTTGCAGCAGGTATATATAACTTGGTTACTTTAGTTGCATCATTAAATGCATCAGGCATTTCATTGGCAATTTCCTAAAGATGAACAATCTTCCGCACCTCAATGTCACAGGCATTGGTACATAGATCAAGATGAGACATAGATGGTGTGATCCAGGAAATCGCATGTCATTTTTCTGACGACGAATCACGTCACTCTACTGACGACGGATTGTCTCCCTTAATGACGGGAAGACTGTCTCATTAAAATGACAGTCCGCAAAATGGGCGGTAAAAACATCACCTGTCATTGGCTCAAGATAACGAATAATAGAAGGTGAATCAAAGCCAACATATATTCCTAGCCGACGCTGAGGACCAAACTTGGTGCGTCGCGTAGGGGCAATAGGAACTTGCACAGCACAACCAAAAATACGTAAGTGTGAAATGTTTAGTTGGTGACCCATAACAAGCTGCATAGGGGAATACAAATGATATGCAGTCGGACGAATCTGAACCAATGCAGCTGCATGTAAAATTGCATGTCCCCAGGCTGCAATAGGTAGCTTAGTTTGCATAAGCATAGGCCGAGCAATGAGCTGAAAACGCTTCACACATGATTCTGCTAGACCATTTTGTGTATGAACGTGAGCAACAGGATTCTTTACGTCGATGCCTATTGCTTGGCAATAAGCGTCAAAAGCTTGGGACGTAAACTCGGCAGCTCCATCAAGACGGATAGACTTGATGGGGAATTCAGGGAAATGTGCACGCAATCGTATAATCTGAGCGAGCAAACGTGCAAAGGCAACATTGCGAGTGGATAATAGGCAAACATGCGGCCACCTCATAAAGGCATCCACCAAGACCATAAAATATTGGAATGGTCCACATTGGGGATGGATAGGCCCACAAATATCTCCCTGAATTCGTTGCAGGAAAGCTGGGGATTCAACAACGACCTTGGTTAAAGATGGTTTAAGCACCAATTTACCCAGGGAACACGCTACACAAGTATAATCTTTGGACATCAGGATCTTCCTGTTCTGTAATAAATGTCCCTGCGTGTTTTGAATTATTCTACTCATCATGGTAGAACCTGGGTGACCAAGTTCGTCATGCCAAAGCATAAATGCTTTCGGGTCATTGAACTTCTGGTTCAAGACGGCATAAGATTCAACCTTTCTTATTATTGTATGATACAAACCAGAGGAGAGAGCTGGGAGCTTCTCTAATATACGTTTCTGGTGTGAGACAGTGGAGGTAATACACAAGTATTCTATATTATGCTCATTCACTGTCTCAAGCTGGTATCCATTATGACGTATTTCCTTAAAGCTCAACAGATCTCTCCTGGATCTGGAGGAATACAAAGCATCATCAATATCAAGTATTGTACCACCCGGGAGCATAATACTAGCTCTACCAGAGCCCTCAATCAGACTGGTCGTACCAGTGATAGTAGTCACGTAAGTCTTGAACATACTCAAGCTCATGAAAAATTAAATATCACGGATGATTGTATGGGTCGTAGCACTGTCTGCTAGACAAACATCGTCGCCGTATTGGCTTTGTTTGGATGTCTCTGCTTGGACCAATATCTCGGGATATGCCTCTGCTTGGGTTCATATCCTTAAAAATAATAAAGTGAGTATAAGCATATACACAAAACACTTTTATTATATATAAACAAAAATAGTACAAGTAAAATAATACAAGAAAAGTAGTACAATTGGTATGAACATACTCAATCCCCAATTGTATGGCAAAACTCTAATTGGTGTGAACATGCTCACCCCCCAATTAGTTTACTTACATCCTCTCCTTCTAGATCGAGAAACATATCGGACAGTTCCAGGTGGGTATCATCAGTGGGAACACCATTACAAATATAATTTGTCTCGGCACCAGTTTTGGCTTTCTTACATGAAGCCTGATACAAATCGACTAGGTGCTCGGTCGTATAACAATTACGCGCCAGGTGTCCTTTCATGCCACAACGATAGCAGGTTACATCCCTAGGGGGTTTATTCTAACCTCTCCCTTTTCCTTGCTTCGTTTCGGTTTATCCCTCTCCTAGGGATCAGCGTTATTCCTCTTCTGGGGATTTTGTGTAGCATGATTTGGATTATTCCACTTCTCAGAATTATTCCATCGGTAGCGTCTACAGCGCCTACCCTTATAACCAGGTCGTCTACGTCCCTGTCCTGAAGCAGTCGCTGCATAAGCTTCGGGTACAGACGTAGAACCAGTGGGACAAGCCTCGTGGTTTAATAACAACAACTCATTATTCTTCTCAGCAACTAGAAGGCAGGAGATCAATTCAGAGTATTTTTGGAACCTACGCTCTCTATATTGTTGTTGTAACAGCACATTAGAGGCGTGAAAAGTGCTGACGGTTTTCTCCAGCAGCTGCGCATCAGTAACAGTGTCACCACACAGTCTCAGCTGCGAGGTTATTCTGAATAAGGCCGAATTATATTCTGTTACTGACTTGAAGTCCTGCAACCGCAGGTTCCTCCAATCATTCAAAGTACCAGGATGTATGACCATCGACAAGTGGCCAAATCTATCCTTTAAACAACTCTAGAAGACTAACGGATCTTTCATCGTCAAATATTCAGATTTAAATCCCTCATGGATGTGGTGCCTAATGAAAATAGTGGCAACAGTAGCACGACTCTCTGTGGTCGGCTGATTTTCTTCCCGGATAGTATCTCCGAGTTGCTTAGACACGAGATGTAGTTCCATATCCAGGACCCAAGAAAGATAGTTATTTCCAGTGATATCTAAAGCAACAAACTCAAGCTTCGTCAGATTCGACATTGAAAATAAGACAACAAAAGTATACCTTTCTGATTTTGTGAGATGCCCAGAAGCTTCGGGTTGATCACAAAATGTCGAGGTCTCGATCTTGAAAGTGGTAGAGACTCGTGCTGATAACGTGTTAAGATTTCTACGGCACACAGAATATATCGAGAGAAGTGGAGAAGGATATCTCTTATTCACTGATCGTATAAACACATTGATACAACTTATATTACTCTCGTATATCTCTCTGTAACTAAAGCTTGGTTGTTTTCTCACTGACTATATAAAAAGCATCCAAACTAACAAGTGTATATAGCATGAAAAGGAAAAGGCTGCATGATGGCTTTTATATGGACTCGACACATCTTGGTTGATGTGTCGAATCCACCTCGTGTCTGGTGGATCAGCCACCTTACGTGTTATAACATATATATATATATATATATAAATATACGGTCACATTCGTGGGACGCCCATTTTTTCTTCTTAATACCCCCACCGATGCATAACCTGTTATCTATTTTACACTATGCCTATGGTTATGGGTTCAGATGGGTATGATCCAAGTTTTAGGCAGTGGCGGATCTAGGTTATTGAAACTCTATGTTCTTTGATCCATAGTTGACCATCCTATATTTTTAAAGAGGTGGGATATTGCACCATCCTTATTAAACTACTTTTGCACTCCCACATAGAGCAGATCCAAGGGCTATTTTCAATGAGGATGTTCACCTCACCATGTACATCATCATATTCAAAAATTAGACCATTCTACAACTTCTAACCCTCTCAAATCGGTCCTTAAAGGATAGGCAAATTTAAGCATCTTTTTTTCACCATTGATTTCCAAATCACTTTTGATGTAGTTAATAGTTCTGGAATGGGCTAATATTTGGATATGATAATCTATATGAGATCAACATCCTCACTGAAAATTTTTCCTTGGATCATCTTCATGTAGACACCACTTTGGCAAAAAAAAGTGGTGCAATAGTGGTGCACAAAGGAATGGTGCAATATCCCTCCTCGTTTTTAGAACATTCAATAAAATAATTAGTTTACCATCAAATTTAATGCACCATTAGATATTCAAAGTGTGTTTATTGTTAATCTTTTAGAACCTAGTAGAAGACAAGAAAAAATATTCACATGAAAATACAAGAGAGGTAGACAGCGGGGCCGTGGAGGCCTATAGGTGCGAAATTAATGGCTTCTCTCACTTTAACCCTAATTTTAAAAAACTAGATGAAGAAGAAAAAATGGAAAACGACCAAATCCCCATAGGTTTTGATGAAAATCTCTTGTTTCAATTTTATTGACATGAATACCTTTAGATGCTGCAAAAAATTTCTTAATACTCAATCTAAGGTTAAAGATAATTTTTCATATAAAGTTAATAGATTGACTCTGTCAACGCTGACTTGGTCAACATTTACTCGCTCACCCTAAAGAAAATTTCCGGATCCGCCACTGGTTTTAAGATAGATCTTATCCTTAAAAAAAATCTTATATATCAGTTATTCAATTGATAGCAATGGAAATTTAATGATTATAACAGTGAGCACCAATTCTCTTATTTATTATAGACTCAGAAGACTAGAAAATAGAAGTAGTCCAAGTTCTTGGGAAACTAAGAGTCTAATCTCAACTGAAAATGGAAATGAAAAACCTAAAAAAAAAAAAAAAACCACTAATTAATAAGGGTCTTTAATGTGTTCTACATCACAAAATTAAGCTGAGCATCACTACTAGTTTCTACTTTCTTTCCCAAATATGCAATAGATGGAATGCTTTGTTCATTTCTAAAGAAGTTTTCAGGATCAAACTTGCTCTTCACTTGTACTAATCTTTCATAGTTATTCTTGAAGTACTTCCTCCCCCAGGCCCTAGCTTGTGAATAAGTTGATGTACCATTCTTGCTTTGACCCAAATCAAGATCTCTGTAATTGACATATGCAGCTCTTGGAGACTTAGAAACAAAAGGTGCCATGTACCTGTACAATTTTCTAAGCCAATCTATATGCTTTTGAGATAATTCATCAGACCCTTGTGATCCATCCCAACCCACCGCGTACTCAATCATATATAAGGTACCATTTCTATGTGGGAAAGGAGTTTCAGATTCTGAAATCTCATTCATTTTTCCACCAAAAGGCGTTAAGATTAACGTAGGCCCTTCCTCTAATAATCTTTTCCAGAGCTCTTCTAATCCCACTTGTGAAATGGGTTCCTTCACAAAATCAGATTTCCCCTTGAAGTAACCCTTCCATTGAGTCCTATCAAGCAAAATATCAAGAGGACTGTCTGGGGGTGCAAATCTATCGAAATAGACTGCACTTTGAATCCAACTCATT
This sequence comes from Macleaya cordata, assembly GCA_002174775.1. Taxonomy (NCBI): domain Eukaryota; kingdom Viridiplantae; phylum Streptophyta; class Magnoliopsida; order Ranunculales; family Papaveraceae; genus Macleaya; species Macleaya cordata. Next base: position 22,596 of record MVGT01003444.1, on the reverse strand, counting down.
TCAATACAATCTTTACTCTCTAAACCCAGCTCACGAAATCTCTCCTTCATCATGACTAGAAGATCCTTAGCAACCCCGAGAAACATAGAGTCGAATATAGCTTTGATCGTTTTTTCCCCTTTGTCGTTAGCATCGACCGCACTTAGAGAGATTCGAAGGAAGATTTCGTTGGGAAGTTTAGGTGCAACTTCTTGCCACCTATGAACAAGTGCAGATGCACCTTGTTCTAAGATTTTTTCGATTCTAAAAACAGTCACAATAGGTGGAACAGGAACCAATCTGATCTTCCACGAAAGAACGACTCCAAAGCTCCCTCCACCACCTCCTCTGATAGCCCAAAACAAGTCTTCTCCCATCGATTCTCTGTCGAGAATTCTGCCATTAGCGTCGACCATTCGTGCATCAAGGATATTATCTATTGAGAGGCCGTATTTCCTGAATATGGTACCATACCCACCACCAAAGAATTGCCCACCAACACCTACAGTTGGACAATGCCCTGCAGGAAAGCCAAGCGTTCGACTTTTCTCGGCAATTCCATAATAAAGTTCACCAAGAGTCGCACCGGACTGAATCCACGCGGTTCTATCTTCGACGTCGACACTCACGGATCGAAGATTGAACAAATCGATGAGTATGAATGGAACATCAGCTACATAAGAGAGGCCTTCATAGTCATGGCCCCCGCTTCGAACTCGAACCTCAATTCCATGTTTCTTGGAACAAATTACAGCTGCTTGGATATGGGAATCTTGTGATGGTCTAATTATAAAAAGGGGTTTTGGAGTGGTGGGTGTTGAGTATCTGAGGTTATTTATACTTGATTGCAAAACAGAGGAATAATTCAAACTGTTTGGGGTGTAGAATGGGATGGAATTAGACTGAGAATTGATGGAAAGACAATGTAAAAAGTTGCCATGAATTGAGTTTGAAGTTCCAAGTGAAACTGAGAACATGAGAGAAGATAGCAGTAGTGAGATCAGACTGACCAGTACGGAGGAACAGCTTGAAGTCCCCATGTTAATTTGGTCTCGTTAATTTTTTTATGCTTAAGGGACTGTTCGACAGATTTGCTTATTTATAGTCCCAACTTGATGGTGATTCTTGTAATTTGAACCAATAGATTGTTAGGTAAAAGAATCAAAAAAATAATTAATTTTAAATTTTTTGTTTTTTGAGAGTGAGTTAAAGAGACACCAACCAATAGATTAAAGAAAAGGGAAAAAAAAGTTATTACTATTATTTAATTTTTGTTTTTAAATTGTATATTATTGGGTTTATTGTTTGGTAAAGATGGGAGATCTCCTTGATGTATTAAAAGTAATTAGGAGATCTGTCTAATTAATTGTTTTAAACTGTTGTTATTTTGTTGAGTTAGGATCCATTGCAAATTAGTTTTTGTTGGGTTCATATAGATATAATCGACGTTAGTGAGGTTGATTTACTTATTACTGCATAGATTATCATCATATAAAATTATCTTCAATTATAACCTCATTAATTTATGAAGAGGATACTTTCCCTAATCTAAAAATGCCCAATGTATTGTAAGAGATTCAAGAGTTGATGAATTTTAGTGAAGATGACCTACGATCAGTTATAGATCATCTTTACAAAAAAAAATTATACTTTACCTATCTACTGCGTGGTTTATATGGAGATGATCTATATAGTGAAGAAGTCATCCAAACACCTGAATCATATTTTAATGGATCCCTAACATTGGGCACATATTGGACACTTCTAAATTGGACTTTTAAATTTATAAAAATACTGAATATTTATTTTAAAAAAGTTTTAAAATAATTTGAATTTTGATAAAAATGATGTATATAGTGAGATTAATGAAGTCATCTTTCCTTTAATCATTTTTACGTAGTGCCTACAAAAAAAATTGTCTTCATCTAGAAATTTTATACTACAAAACCTAATTGTGGCAGATCCTAACTCTAAATTTTTTTTTTAATAATAACTCTATTCTATTATTTAATTGTTTGCATGTGATCGTCGTGACTGGATCTGGATGGTTGTGTATATTAATTAATTAATTTACTGATTGTTAATTTATTTTCTAATCTAATCATCTCATTACTTATTAAAATAATGAATCTGATAAAAAAAAAACAAAATCTCACCAGCTCGTAACGACTTTCTGCAAGAATCCCACTGGAGGCGGACTGATTCTTCTGCAGATGTCATTAATATATTTAATTTAAAAGTTATTATCTTTAATAATTTATTATTTCATGTTTAATTAGTTTTCCAAAAACTTTTATAAAGTTATAATTTATTAGTAAATTATTTGCAACATGAGCCACGTGCCTCGAGGGTCGTGCATTATGAATCTAACGAGGTCTTGCACAGGATCCTAAGAGGAGAGGTTGGTAATTTAATTAACTTGTTCAATGAAAACTATTGGTGTATCACACAAAATTTGGTAGGGTTGAAACTTAATTTATCTATCTATCAACTTAATTAATTAGGGGTAATGCTACGCGAACAAGGGGATTTGTACAAAGACGCTTTACAAGTTAGATAAGCTTGGGACCCATATAAATACAAATGCAACGCTAATTTTTGTGATGATAATCTAAAAGGTAGACTCCATGTCTTCACCAAAAAATTAACTAATTCTAAAACTTCTAATAATCACTATCAAAAGTTGATTAGAAATTAACAATGAGGAAATTAGTTTTGTTCGAATAAATACAATTACTTTTTAATCACCTTTTAATAGAAGTTTTTAGAATATGCTAATTTTTTTTGTAAAGATATAAGATCAACTATAAAAACAGATAGCCCTTCAATCCTATTCATGTGGGCTCCACAAAACTTAAAAATCTGACCTACAAGCCTCTTTGTAATCCTCTATGTACAGTACAATTCTCTATCCCAAAGCAGAGAAATATCATCACCCAATTCAAACTAATAAGAAAAACAGAAAATTAGTTCTCAAAAATCTAGTTCTGCTATGTACTTGAATTAATTCCTCAATTTCTTGGCCAAGTCGGCAAAAAGATGGTGATATATATTACTCTAAAATTTGATTTCAAAATCAAAAATTTATTTTTTAAATGACGATCGATTAAATACCTTGTTGGAATGATGGTTCCTGTTGATTATTGCCAGCCAATCTACAACTCTAATGGTAGAACTGCTCGGAAGTTTTTAACCATTGGATAGATCAGTTAGGGCATACAAGTTGGATTATGAGTGGGGTTCATGAGAATTTTTATTAATTGTATAAAAATTTGAAAAAGTTTTAACAGGGCTGTGAAAATCTTATATTATTTTCGTAATAAGTGAAATTAACATAGAACTTGTATTTAGTTCCGTAAGACTCCGTGGATCAGAAGAACTTTAAGCTCCCAGAGTAATGCTACTTTCACACAAAAAAAAAAAAAAAAAACTGACACAAAGTCACACACAAAAATTTATGGAGTCCACAGATACAATGCATGGGTTTATATTTTGTAAGATATTCTTCTCATCTTTTAAAACATTCTAACACAAAATTATTACATTATAAAACTTATAAGCTCATTAATTAAAAGTAGATTAAAAATTAATTAAGTGAAATGACCGGAGAAAGAAAAGATTCAACTTTTAATTGAGTCTCATCTTGAATTTTGGGTATTCTCAATTGAATTGATATATATCATTAAAACTGGAGACAGCTGTTGTACTAAATTGGGTTCAGGGTGCGGAACCCAATGTATAATATTAGGAAGAGATACAAGAAATTGTAGGAGATCCAATGGAAAAGACCGTGGGGTAGTTGAGGGTATTCTTGGCATTTCAAAGAAATATTTATCCTTGAAAATTAGTGATTAACGAAGGAACGCAAAAGAATGCAAACACACTATGCAAAGCATTTAATGACAACTCCAACAGATGCCAACTATTCACGGATGTATTCACGAAATAAAAAAGTAAATACATTTAGACAGATTCTTGTCGATTTTGTTTTCAGTAGGAATCTGTCTAAAATATTTTGAGTTTTCAACAGGAATCTGTCAAAATTTATTTGATTTGTCAACAGAAGCATGTTGAGTTTTTATTGTCGTCTTCATCTTTATTTTTCTCTTTTAGAGAGAAAATGATAGCTAGATTTAATTTTTTAAATTTTAGAGAGAGAAAGAAAAGAGGGAGATATGGAGAAAGAGAGAGAGTGAGAGTACAAAGAATAAGAGAGGAAAGATGATGGCGATGGAGGTAGAGGTAGTGGTGGTGATAGAAGTAGTGGCTCTGCCAGTGGTGGTGGGAGTGATAGTGGTGGGGTGTAATTATTTTTTATGGTGAGGTGTGTTTAATTGTGTTTAGTTAGGGGAGTCCCCTACGAAAAATATAAGGTTGAGGGGAGGGAAGGTTCAAACTTGAGATTAAGCCTAAATTTTGAGCATGCCCCCAATAGAAAAGGGAGTCTCAATAACAACAGTTTAAAAAAAAAATAAGACCACTGATATCCGTATAATCAAAAGTTTTTTGGGACAACCTAACTGGAATGAAAGTTGGACAACAAAAAATTAAGGATTGATATTGGAGAAGCTGATTTGGATGGGGCGGAGGCAATATTGTTGGGCCTTTGAGCTCTGGATGAAGGGGAGCTCTTCATATAATTATACTCACCAAAAATACACCCTACCCCTACTCATTTTTGGGTTCTAAACCCCACCAAAAATATACCTCACTCCTACCATTATCACCATTTATATTCTTCGTTACCCCCACCACCATCAATAGCACATCAACCATTACTACCACCATCGACGTTTCTCACCCCACCCCCACACCTTTTCCCGCCACCACCACCCCCCTTTCTTTTCCCACTGCCGTCTTCAACGACCGCCACACCGGTTTAATATCTTTTTTTTACTTTTTGTTAATCTCAGCGGAGCAATTTATTAAAAATAAGAAAAAACACAGCAGTATCACCTTCCCCAGCTCTAAATTCTCTTTTCCTCTCTCTCTCAATTCATTATTTATATACTTGAATTCCAATATTTATTTTTCTGATCAGAACTTCAATAATCTCCGATCACCCTCTTTTAAAAGATATATTGGAATCGATTGCCCTCAATCATCTTTTCTCTATTTTGAAATTTTTTCTTTGAGGCTTTTATGAATCTGTTTCTGGGTTTGTGTTTTGATCAACTTATTAGTTGGTACACAAATAACAATCACGAAAACAAAAAGTACCCAAACAAGTTGAAACTAATATTTATTTTTCTACGGGATAAAAACGAGAAAAAAAAATGAAACAAGCAAACACTAGATATTTATTTTCGTGTTCTACATGGAAAAATCAAGCTGAGCATCTCTAGTGTCTAGCCAGCGACCACAAAGCCAGTGGCAAACAAACAAAGAAGAAAGAGTTGGAGGCATTACAAAGGAAAACTGGGCATCCCAACTAGGTTGGCACCCGGAACCGCTACAATAATCATCTGGGACAACAACTGAACTACCCCAATCTATAATATAAACGATCAATACATTCAATAGAGATGCTAGGAATTGGACCACCCAAGTGAGCTGCAATCGAGCCAATATTCAGGAAAGAACCCCTATAGCCAATCCATCCGCCCCAAAGTTTACTTCTCTAAAAAACATGAGAGAATGTCAAAGAAGAAAATCTAGACTTGATAGAGATCCTTCGTGCACAGATGGAACAGATGGAATGCTTTGTTCATGTCTAAAGAAGTTTTCAGGATCAAACTTGCTCTTCACTTGTACTAATCTTTCATAGTTATTTTTGAAGTACGGTCTCCCCCAAGCCTTACCTTCCTCATAAGTTGTTTTACCATTCTTGCTTTGACCCCAATCAAGATCTCTATAATTCACATATGCAGCTCTTGGAGACTTTGAAGCATAAGGTGTCAGGTACCTGTGAAATTTATGAAGCCAATCCAGATGATTTTCAGCGGCCTGATCAGAAATTTTTTCAGTCCAGGCCACTGCATACATGATCATAAATAAGGTACCATTTCTATGTGGGAAAGGAATTTCAGAATCTGAAATCTCATTCATCCTTCCTCCATAAGGAGTGAAGATTAGCGAAGGCTCTTCTTCGAATGATATGTTCCACATCCCTTTTAATCCACTTACTGGAATGGGTTCCATCACATAATCAGATTTTTCCTTGTAGGATGCCCTGTATTGTTGAGTCCTATCCAATAAAAAGTCTATAGATTTACCTGTCATTGAGGCATATCTATCAAAATAGAGTGCACTTTCAATCCAACTCATTTCCGTACAATCTTCCCGCTCCAAACCCAGCTCAGGAAATCTCTCTTTCATCACAATTAGTAGCTCTTCAGGACCCCCAAGAAACATGGAGTTGAATGAAGCTTGGATTGTTTTCTCCCCTGTTTGAGTATCATTCACCACACTTATGAGGATTCTAATCCAGAGTTCGTGAGGAAGTTTAGGTAAAACTTCTTGCCACCTATGAACAAGTTCAGTTGCACCTTGTTCTAAGGTTCTGGGGACTGTAAAACAAGTAACAGTAGGTGGAACAGAAACCAATTTGATCTTCCACGAAAGAACGACTCCAAAACTCCCTCCACCACCTCCTCTGATGGCCCAAAACAAGTCTTCTCCCATGGATTCTTTGTCTAGAATTTTGCCATTAGCGTCGACTATGCGAGCATCAATGACATGATCAGCTGCAAGGCCATATTTCCTTAGCATTGGACCCCACCCACCTCCACTAAAATGCCCACCAACACCCACAGTTGGACCAAACCCAGCAGGAAAGCCAAGAGTTGCATTTTTCTCTGCAATTCTATAATAAAGTTCGCCGAGAGTTGCACCGGACTGAACCCATGCAATACCATTTTCTGCATCGATTTTGATGGATCGGAGATTGAACAAATCAACTATCACGAATGGAACATCGGATAAATACGAGAGGCCTTCGTAGTCATGTCCTCCGCTTCGAAGTCTAATTTGAATTCCATGTTTCTTTGAACAAATTACAGCTGCTTGGACATGGGATTCATCCAAAGGTGTAATTAGAAGAAAGGGTTTTGGACTGGTGGGTGATATGAATCTTAGGTTATTTATTCTGGATTCCAAGATATCTGTATAATTTTGACTGTTTGGAGTGTAAACTGGGATGGAAGTCTGAGAATTGATGGAAAGGCATTGAAGTAAGTTGCCATGATGAATTGTGGTTGAAGTTCCCAACGCAACTGATGAGAACACCAAGATAGAAATTAGCAGTACTGGAACTATTGCAAGTATGGAGGAACTTGATGATGAGTTAAAACCCATCTTAATTTGATCTCCCTTAAGTTTGATGCAAACCTAGTGTTGTACATATATGCATATTTATAGTCTCAGGCATGGTCCTTCTATAAATATAATTCCTCGGGAGAGGCCACGGATATGGTGATATTGATTTCCAAAGATTTTCAATTTACTTTTGTGCATATTAATTAATTAATTATTTACTGATTGTTAATTTATTAGTAAATTATTTGCAACATGAGCTGCGTGCCTCGAGGGTCGTGCTTTATGAATGTGTTTAAAGAGAGATTTTGTACGTGAGAAAAAATATAACATGATTTTTATAATTTGCATTAATTAAAGTTGATGTTTATGATTTGCATTAACACCACGACTTCAAAAGCTTCGCATTAATTAGGGACTTTTGAGCCTTTTGGCTGTTCCCCTAATTAAAATTGATGTTTATGGTTTAAAATTTCATAATTTTGCCACCTTCACATCCAAGCTCATATGCCCATGTCAGAAGCAGAAAGGTTCATTAAAGGACGTCGTAATAACTCACAAGGGATCCTGACCTGCACACACCTATTATCCTAATAGATATTTGCATTACAATTTTCAATATAATGTCCCTTGGAAAGGATTCTTAGTCTTTTTTTTTTTGGAAAGGATTCTTACTCATTACTTTTTATTATGAAATTATTAATTTATTTTTAGACTTATCTACGCTATCAAGTCGTTTTATATGTTTAAATTAGGTCTATGAATTTAATAATAATGCTATCGTCTATCGTGGGCAACATAGGTTAAAAAAAATTGTAAATAATTAAGAACAAAAATATTTATTTAAAATCGACAATATCTGAAAATCGGTTTTTCTTTATTTTTTATCTTTTTCGGTATGTCAAAAAAAAATTTGTTATCTTTATTTTTATGTTTTTTTTCCATCTGGGAGCATGTTAGACTTCTTACCATCATTGAGCAGGGAATCTACTTAGAATCCAAATAAGTTAATAATATGTTTGGACAAGGGATTAGGATGAGGGATTTTGAAGGGACCAGAGATTTGGTAGAAAAATCATGTATATTTTTTCTCAAAATCCTTGGTCCCCACAAAATCCCTCCCTAAAATCCCTTGTCCAAACAGATTATAAATAGAAAGAACTAAATACTAAACCATAAAGTCTTAAAACCATTTTTTTTTAGGGAAAATGTAAAAAAAGTCCTTATTTTTCAACTGACCCACATTTTTAATCCTTCCCAAAATAATTTTATAATTTTAATCTTCTTTTTTAAAACTTTATGATTTTAATCCTTAAAAAATTAGAGGTTTGTGATTTTAGTCCCTAAAACTACAAAAATATATAAACATTTTTTTAAAAATACCTAACTTACCATTCTCACGTTTTTTATTTTTCTTCTTTCTTTTTTAAAAGCTATTTTCAGGCGGAACCTAACTAAGGAGCGGAAGTTCTCTATGAAAAAATCCTTCTCGATTGAGAAAACTTCCCTCAAATTCTTCTTCTGGTTCGATTAACCCTTTGTTTTTCGATCTCCATGAATCCTAGTTTTCAGCATGTCCTTCTCTCTAAACTTATAATTTTGATTAAGGTAAAAAATAATTAAGAAAGAGAGAGAAAGTATAAAGAAAAATAATATCAAACTTGCCATACATTACAAATCTCTGAACTTGCAATTTTGAGAAAGTGCAAGTCTGAACTTGCGATCGCAATTAAGGTTAGAGAAATTATGAAAGGAGAAAAAATAGATATCAAACTTGCAATAAATTGAAGATCTTTGCAATTTCTCAGAATTGCAAGTTTGAACTTGCGATTTCTCAGAATTACAAGTTTGAACTTGCGATCGCAATTAAAGTGATTGAAAATTAAAAAATAGAGAAAGTAAAGAGAAAAATATATATCAAACTTATAATAAATTGCAGATCTAAACTTGTAATTTTGAGAAATTGCAAGTTTAAACTTGCAATTTTGAGAAATTGCAAGTTTAAACTTGTAATTTTTCAAAATTGCAAGTCCGAACTTGCAATTTTAGAAATTTCAGATCTTAACTTGCCCTCCTGTTCTTCAACATCTTCAAAATGTTTCTTCCACCGAATCCAATCCTAATCTTCAACCTCTTCTTCATCCACCTTCTCCACAAGGCAGAAAGTTACAAGAAGAAGATGTAACTAAAAACTTAAGGTTCTTGAAGGCAGAAATTTCATATCTGAACTTGCAATCCTGTTCTTCAACATCTTCAAAATATTTCTTCAACCGAATCTACTCCTAATATTTAACCTCGTCTTCATTCACCTTCTCCAAAAGCAGAGAGTTACGAGAAGAAAATGTAACTGTAAACTTAGGGTTCGTGAAGGAGAAATTTGGTCGATCTGGATCCGTGTATATGGCAGGTGAAGGGAATGGAGGTGTTAAATCTGAAGCCATTTTAGAGAGAGAAAGTTAGAGAAAGAGAGAATTGCAGGAGGAAAGGGCTGCGGTGACTGTGAAGGAGGCGAGAATGGGGACGAAGGGGAATGTAACTTAAAAGGATCCAAAAAATAGTTTTAGATAAGAGTAATAAAGGGTCTGTTGCTTTTTTTTTTCCTCTAAGGTTATTTTTGTCTTTTTTAAATTAGGGACTAAATTTATAAATATTTTTATCCCTGGGATTAAAAATACAAAACTTGTGAAATTAGGGACTAAAATCACAAAACCCATTTTTTTTATTTTATTTCAAAGTGATCATAGCACGTAAGATTCTTCTACCATTTTTAAATAATTCAAATTACCAAAAAGTCTTCCCTTAACATCCAATGGTTTATTATTAAAGTGCATTTGTTTTCTAGAGGGTGGAAGGATTTGGCGGGTTTGATTTGGGTAGGGCTCGGTGGGTCTAGTCGGGTTATGTTTTGCCACTGTTAAGGCCCATTGGGTCTAACTCTCTTTGAAAACCAACTTACAAGGAGAGGATTGCCCAAGGCTTATAAAGTTCACAAATCCAAAGTGCCCAGACAATGTGGGATAATAGTAATACTCCCCCTTAATGCCAGGGCTAGAGCCACTCAGCACTCCCCCTCCACGTTGGGATAGAGGTAGCAGATCCGACTATCCCTGAAACACCCTACTCTGATACCATATTAAGGCCCATTAGGCCTAACTCTTATTGAAAACTGGCTTGCAAGGAGAGGATTACCTAATGCTTATAAACTTCACAAATCTAAAGTGCCCAAGCAATTGAGATGTGGGATAATACTACCACCCACCTCTAGGTGAGATGGTATGGAAACATGGTCAGTAACCAAACATAGTTATTCTCTCTTAAGTTTTGAGATTGTACTACATTTATGAATGTGAAATTTTATTAGAGATAATTTATCTGCCATAGTTCATATCACATTGGCATTTTGATTTTACATATTGCTCCTTACGCAACCTTCTTAACAATTTTCTAATGGATCGAATGTATGCAGCATTTTGATATAACTCTACGCGGGATCCAACTAATTTTCGGCCATGGATAAACAAATTAGAATCATCAAAAGACGGAGCGAAAAGCAGCAGGGTCCAAAATATTTTTTTCAACACATTGGTGGATAATCTAATTACTTTCTCATCCTTAGGTGCGTCAATTTAATGCAATTTTAGTGAAGTATACTTTCGCTTCCTTAGCAAAAAAAAAAAAAAATAGTGACTATACTAGCATTTCTCGAAATAATCTTCCAAGGCATGCTTTTCTGAAAGGTATGGAAACTGCAGGGTGAGGAACAGAGTTTGTGGAACTGCAGTAAAATAGTGACTTATTTTTTATTAGTTTGAGTGAGAAATTTTTTGATAGATAATGATGGAGTTTTTCGATTTTTAACTTGATCCCTAATGAATGGTTAAGGTCTTTTAGCCATGACCTTTTCACTTGGTATTTCTGAAAGTTTATCAATAGACAGGGCAGTGGTTCGACTCAGACCGTTCCTACTGGGTGTGGGTATCCAGAAAAGTGTGTGCTTGGCTGCTTTCTACTGTTTCTTCATAGTATTAACTTATATGTTTTTAGTCTACATGAGTATATGACCTCTTTATGTCGATCTTCTTTCCTAAGTCATGAGCTTCTCAGGTGTAGTTAATCGCCAATTACCAATCTTAGGAGTGCTCGAGTAAATCAATTCCTAGTATGTAGTATGCATATGTAGTGAAGATTAAGCAAGGCCAAACTGTTGAAAGTCACCACCAACTTTTAACAAGTCTCTAGAATTCTCTTTTCTTCTCTAGAATTCTCTTCCCCCTTCTCTCTCTAGAAATTTCTCCACTCTTCTCTCATCTTTATCTCTAGATATTTCTCACTTTTTAATATCTAGATATTTCTCTACTATATAATATTTTATTATTAGATATTTTTAGATGTCTATTTTCTAGATATTTCTCTAACCTACTTAAGACTACTATAAATAGGGTGTTAGTCTCCATTGTGTAACCGAGCAAGTGAAGTGAGCAAAGTTAGCAAGTGAGTGAGTTAGTGATAAGTGCTAGCAAGTAAGTGAAGTAATTAGCTAATACCAATAAGTATTTGTAAGGGTGTATTGAGTATTTGTGAGTGTAGTGTTATAAGTTATGCACTCCACCATTTGTAAGATATTTATTATTTATAAAATAATGTCTTCTTATTTATATCCAAGTGCCCACCATACTCAATAATTTGGTATCATAGCGGGACGATCTGGGATCGTTCTTTTGTGGCGCTACTAGGAAGATCGTGATCGCATACAGTCTGGGACTGTGAAGCTATCTGGTCAGGGACCTATCACGATGGTGGATCTTGGGAGTACAACTGGAGGACTCACAAAGCTCAACAACAACAACTACAAAAATTGGCAAACCCGTATCAGGTCATATTTGGAAGGACAAGATTTGTGGGAGGTTATTGGTGGTAGTGATACTACACCACCTCCAAGTGAAAATGCCGAAGCACTTAGGAAGTGGCGGATCAAAGCGGGGAAGGCCATGTATGTGCTCAAAACAACCATAGAGGATGAGTTGTTAGAGCACATCGTGGATGCAGAAACACCCAAAGTGGCATGGGATGCCTTTGCCTCTCTCTTCGCAAAAATCAACGATGCTCGCCTCCAACTATTAGAAAGTGAGTTGATCAGCATTAAACAAGAAGGTATGTCAGTATTTTATGAAAATAAAAAATTTGTTCCGTGAAATTTCACTTTTAGACCCTGAAAATAAAATTACTGAGACAAGGATGTGAAGATTAATAGTTCATGGTTTAAGGCCTGAATATAAATCTTTTATCACTGCGGTCCAAGGTTGGCAAATCCAACCTTCTCTCTTAGAGTTAGAAAATATATTAGCTAGCCAAGAGAGTTTAGCAAAACAAATTGTTGGGGTCACTTTAAAGAATGAAGAGGAGGCACTCTTCAACAATAATAGTAAAGGAACGATCCTCTAACATCCTCTAACAACTGAAGGAAATTGGTGAAGGAAATTGGTGTTTTGAGCACATACATGGAGTCTGCTGACTTCATGATGAGCGCTCTTAGGGTGTTCGGTCGGTTGGTTCAGTGCCCCCTTCCCTCGAATGCTGCATTGGAGCGAGTTCTTCCACTGCCGAGTCCAGTTCAGGTAGCCATTCGTTCATGCTTCGCCTGGAAGGTTCCTGATAGCTGGTTGACAACCAGCTGGGAATTGCTGTATACTAGGATGTCGGATCTAGATAGATCCAAAGCCTGACTACACGGAAGAAATCTAATAATCCGGAGATGACCGCTTTCTTTGTACTCGGCCTCGTTGTTTTAGGCCTCCAAGCCCAGCTTTACGGCTTTCTCGATCTTAGCGTTTTCTGGTGTTACCAGAACAATACCGATACCAGATCCGCTTTCATTCGACGAGCCATCAACGAACAATCTCCACCCCGAACTCTGAGCAAACAGGTCTTGGAGGTCGCCCCCAGCAGCCAGGTCTGGGAGAATCTTCAATTTGTTCGGTTCTCACCTCTGAGGTGAGCTTGTCTGGAGTTCTTTTCTCTACGTTGGCCATAGAGGTCAGCTCGTCATCTATGGAATAGTCGCCCCCAATGTCTGATTCTACAGGGAAATCTGCCAGGAAGCTGGCTAGTGCTTGACCTTTTTCTGCTGTTCGTGGTTCGTATCGAATGTCGAACTCGCCTAGCTGAACTGCCCACTTTGCTACTCTTCCAGACAGGTCGGTCTTGCCGAGGATGCTCTTTAGCGGATATTCTGTGATCACTCTTATTGCATGCGCCGGTGACGGTACGGAATTAAACCCAAATCGGAGCCTCCTTGCTGAATAGATAAGGGCGAGTGCTACTTTCTCGACCTTAGAGTACCTCATCTCTGTGTCCAATAAGGTCTTACTGGTGAAGTAGACCGACTTCTCCTGTCCCTCATCCCAGCAGAATAGGACAGAGCTAATTGAGGACTCTGTTGCTGCTAGGTACAGACCTA
>MVGT01003113.1:103586-123861 GCA_002174775.1 Macleaya cordata | reverse complement strand
AGTGACATTCTTCTCAGTGTGCATAACATCAAGGTTATGGCGTAGTAGATGTTCCTTCCAGTAAGGTAAATCAAACAAGATGGATCGTCTAGACCATGCAGGTGAAATGATGCATGTTTCAACTTCAACACTAACATCATCATTGCTCCTGTTTTTACGCTTCCGAACACTATTTCCACTTTTACCTTGAACGTTATTACTATCTTCTATCTCCTTCATCTTTTGTTCAACTACAGTACCGGACAATCGATGTGGAGTTGCACGATGTTCTTCCATTCCATTAAATCTTTTGTCTTTCCTTAATTTGTGATCGCGGGGTAAAAACCGTCGATGGCCTCGATAACATATTTTTTGAGAATTTTCAAGACGTTCTGAATCAACATCATCGGCACAAACTGGGCAAGCTTTATAGCCATGCACGTTACATCCCGATAATGTCCCAAGTGCAGGGAAATCGTGAATCCCCCATAGCAACATAGCAAACATCTTAAATTCGGTTCTACTATATGAATCAAATGTTGACACGCCCTCGAACCACAACTCCTTCAACTCCTCCACCAATGGTTCAAGATAAATATCAATGTGCTTACCTGGTGCCTTCGGACCAGAAATCAACAAAGACAACATGGAGAACTCTCTCTTCATACACAATGAAGGTGGAAGATTGTAAGGCACTACAATGACAGGCCAACAACTATAAGTGCTACTAAGACTGCCGTGTGGGTTAAAACCATCAGTTGCTATTCCTAGTCGAATATTACGTTCTTCTCGGGCAAAGTCCGGCCATTTCATGTCTACACACTTCCAATGTGGTGAATCAACAGGATGACGCATCACATTGTCCTCAGCTGTAGCCTTTTTATGCCAAGTCATTTCTTTTGCAATCCAAGGTACACTGTATAACCTCTTCAATCTAGGGATTAGTGGAAAATATTTCACAAATTTTGTTGGTTCTTTTCCACCTCTCTTTGTTTTTCTATCTGCATAGTGTTTATACCTAGGCAATTTGCATTTCGGGCACTCGACCATCTCCGCGTACTCTTTCCTGTATAAAATACAGTTGTTCGGACATGCATGGATGGTTTCACATTCCATCCCTAATTCCTTGATCATATTCTTCATCTTGGGATAATTCTTTGGCAAATTGGCACCTGCTGGTAGTAAGTCCTTAAGCCATGATAAGAGTGCTGTCACATTATTGCCTGTCATACCAAACCGAACTTTCAAATTCTGTAACTCAACAATGGTTGATAGTGTTGTCCTAGACTTTAGACATGAAGGGTATAAAGGTTCTGTTGCCTTTGCTCTCATATCTTTATATTTTTTACCTCTACAAGTCTCAGGATCAATAATATTGACACCGAGAGACCCTCCTTGAGGGCCTTCATTCCTCACCTCACTAGTTATAGGGTCGGCTACTACGTGGTGCACTTCATAAGCATCGTCAACAAGATTTCCCATTCTAGGCTGCTCACACCCATCAGTCTGTTCAACATATTCTATAGTAGTTTGGGAATTTGTGTGTGTGGTCTTCTTTTCCCCATGATGGTGCCAACAAATATACTTTTTATCTATACCCCAACGATATAGATGGTACTCTATATCATCCAGTTTAATTTGCCCCTTTGAATTCCGACAATTATTACATGGGCACGAAAAGTATTCTCCGCCACCACCATTTGTCCGTGCAAATTCTATAAAGTATTTAACCCCATCCAGGTACACGTCGTTCGATCTAACATCTTCTTCCATCCACTTTTTGTTAGGTGGGACTACCATTCTACAACATAACCGAACAAGAAATGTTACTTAAAAGTCGATCATCGACTTAAATTAAGACATGTGATCTATTAACCTACAAAAGATCTTTGAATCCTAGTTAGGAAGGCTACTAGTTCTAAACAAAACTTCCTTAACCATTTTCAACCAAAACAATAATTTAGCAGATATGTTGTAGTATATATAAATTAGATCTTTCATAAAAATAAATGGTCTGCAGATATACTAAATGTGAACTTCATGTAAACTAAAATATTCTTGTGATCATAATAAAAGAAAGAACTTGCTAAAAAATAATATTAAGGCTTTACTCGTATACCAAAGGTAATGGATAGCTGGTATTACATATCAAATGATTAATGGCCAAGCAAATATTTGCATTGGCCCATAAAAAAATAAGCAATATAACTACGAATAATTTGCCTAAGTGAAAGTATTGTAGAAGTCTTAAGAAAAAGTTTGGTGCTAAAAAAGAAATAGTATTTAAAATCTTTAAATTTAACCTTATTAGCTTACTATTGGCATATTGTTTGCATTTTGTTAGCATGTTATTAGCATACTGATTGGACTAGATTTAAAAACTAAAAATTGGTTGGGTGGGAAGTGAAACCGTAGGGGGAATTGGGGTTGAATCCAAATTCCCATGTTTGTGAATACTTATTAATGCAAAAAAAAAATCACATAATGTAGTTTCTTTCACAGTGTAATGAGTACAACATAAGTCACAGAGCAAGCATTCAAAACAATAACCACACATATACTAAGCAATAGATATATACATCCATGTTCGGCACAAAAAGATCACTGATGCGGTCAGGTTTTCTAGCATAATTAATTATAAAGAACTAGAAAAAAAATTAAAAGTAAAAGAGATAGAGCCTGCGAGCATAATTATCATAACATCAATATGAAAATAAACAATTACTATTATCATATCATCAATGTAAGATTTGAATGACATTGTTTTGTATAAGATTAATTAAAAACACTATAAATGCACAAAAATATAGGTAACATCAGTACAAGTTTAAAAACTAGTATGAACTTCAAAGAATTCAATGAGTTATATAATCTTTTTAATGATTTAAGAATAGGTCTTGGGAAACCTTGGTAGATCCCAATCCTTTAATACCTATAACTAGTTTTTTCTCAAAATTGGACTTTTTTCGTCAAAATTGGGATTGATCACCTATGACTATTTTCAGTTCAGCCACTATCCAAAGTTATGCGCTGATAACACAACCCTATACAGATATTAGGCTTCAGCATGTGCTAATCAACAAAAAAAAGAAAACTAAAAAAAAGAATAGGAATGCAAATATCTTATAAACACCAACTTTTGATTTCCTTCATCTTGAAGCTTCACAAAATATCATTCATTCTTCTACACTAAGGATTTACAATATTGTTAATTTGGCTTGAATACAAGAATCATTAACATAAAGTGCTTGAATTGAATGCTATTTAGACTTAAATTTCTTAGTAAAACAACTGTATGATGTCCCCCAAAAAAAACTATGTATAAAACTTTGATTGCTAGGGCAGGAAACTTAATGAAAAACTCATGATCAATAACAAATTCCCCAGAGTGATCCTGTAAATTTTATATTTGAGACTGAAATAACAGCTCAACAACATTTGAAAGGCATGATCGAACTCACTTGAAATTAGTTTGAAGTGAGGATATCCAGCACAATTTAGAATTATCATACCTTAAAACTCGTTCTTGGTCTCGTTAAATGTGAATGGCGAATGGAAACATCCTACAAACTCAAGACAAAACATATAAATATAACAAGAAATGGTATTAAGAAATAAAAACAAACAAAATGAATAACGAATTAAGTGACTTCCACATATCACAAATGTTTGTAGAAATGCTTAAGGGAAATATATGCTGCAGAAAAAAAAAAGGTATTTTTTGTCTTTTTTTTTTCTTTGAAATAGGCTGAGTGACCATACATATACAAATGATGATTAACAGATTGTCTTTCTTTCATTATTACTATTCTTCTAAAAATCCTAACAAGATATTAAAATAGCATAACCTTAAATCCATTACAGGTTCCAAAGAAGGCGGCAGAAAAAAAAGGGCTAAAAAAGAAGAATAAACTGTGAAGCATACTGTTCCTAATTGTCAAAGCCAGAAAAATCAGCATGCAGAGATCAATCAACAAGATATTAAATTAGCATAACCCTAAATCCATAATAGGTTCCAAAGAAGGCGGCAGAAAAGAAAAAAAAGGCTCATAAAGAAGAATAAACTGTGAAGCATACTAATCCTAATGATCAAAGCCAAAAAAATCGAACTTGCAGAGAGCAATCAAAAGAAACTAAAAAAACATAGCAAATACAATAATCGATTAACACTCATATCCTCTTCAAAAGATTAATTTCATATTTATCACCTTTGCTTTACACACTACTACAAGCTAAGTTTCTATGAAGAATTTTCACCATCAACTTTGCTCAATAGGTTCACATTTAAAACCGCTACTATTTTCTTTCTCTTCTATCTAATTGACAACGATGATAGGTCCACATGCGGGCGATAAAAAGCATGTCTCAGATCACTCTTATCATGCATTGGAAATACTAGCAAAGACTTTCATGATCTCTCACAATAACTTCAT
The DNA here is from genome assembly GCA_002174775.1 of Macleaya cordata. Taxonomy (NCBI): domain Eukaryota; kingdom Viridiplantae; phylum Streptophyta; class Magnoliopsida; order Ranunculales; family Papaveraceae; genus Macleaya; species Macleaya cordata. Next base: position 119,449 of record MVGT01003113.1, on the reverse strand, counting down.
CTACCGAGCTTTTTCTCTCCTACGAGTGTGGGGCTAATGAAGATAGTTTAAGTTCTTGTTTGTCCCCAACATCTACTTCCTGCAATCCTTCTTTTCATCTCTTGACCCATCACCTATGCATTTTCAACTTCACATCCCATGTCTAAGATGCTATTGCAAAACTTTCCTTGCCATTGTCATTTCCACCTGTTTCATACGAGTCCTTGTTTTATCAGCACATTCTAAACTAACCAGCTTAGATTATCAGGCTAATATACCTCCTTATAATAGAGTTCTAACTACTATAGAAAATTGAATCACTTAATTGTATGTACAAGGAATCGCTATCATTTACCGATCCACCATTTCCCCCATAACAGCATCGTACAAAGGGTAAATCCATTACAATTTTCAATTTCAATATTCAAGCAGAATTCAAACAAGCTTTATCAAGAATAGCAAAGTATGTAGAGAAAAATAAGCAAGAGAACTCAATCAAACCAAATGACAAAGATAAAGAAATATTACTACTCTTACGATACCTACTAAAATAAGGATAATCAAAGCAAATAAGGGAAAAATCTCAAATAAGCAATAAGACCGCATTACCAATAACAATACCTGTCCTGTATCCAAGTTATCTGCAAAAGATTCGATTCACTGACAAATAAAAATTTTTCTTCAAGGCAACCCTCAAGAGCAGCTTGGATTAATCAAACCCCCTTTAGTCACAACCCGATTCAGTTACTTTTGGACAAATTGTGATGATCAATTTGTGTGTATTGACGATTCTAGAACTCCCATCCTTGTAACCCTGGTAATCATAGATTAAGTGAAAAATACCAAAAAGAAATTAGGGTTTATAGGCACTAAAACGTTTGAAGAAAATCTAATCCAAATTCATTGACAAATGTTACACGAATCTGAAATTCAACAGAGAAGTGCATGGCACTCAATCGATTAAAAGCATCTTCAAAAATTCAATCCCTTCTAATTCTGAATCTATACATACCGATTCTTTGCAATAAATCAAAAGTAACCAAAGAATAAAGAAGAAAATTACCTGTTTTTCTTCGATTTGATTTGAATGCCTTTGGTTTCTGATGATCATAGGGTTAGAGCAAAAGAAATAGTCGGATCTAAGAGAGATGGAGTCGAGTTTTCTCTTCCGAAATAAACTGAATCTTATGAGAGAGAGGGAGAGAGGAAAAGAGAGTGGGAGTCGATGGATGAGGTGAGGTTAGTTCGTGGAGCGGGAGAACAAAAAAAAATGAGGGAACCGAAAAAAAAATAGAAATCTAAAAGCGCTCGTTAAAAGTGTTTGCTTACACGTGTATATCACGTGCTCTTTATTAGTTTTTGCTGAGTTAAAATTCGGACCACCGTAACGTTTGTTAAATGTTACAAGAACGTAACGTTTTATAACTGTTCCTAAAGTGAAAAAACTGTTACAAACCTGTAACATTTTATAAGCGTTACGAATTTAAAGAATTAACATGTTACAAAATTGAGTATTTGGTGTAGTGGCGTGTCCGTACTTCATAGCCCAAAAGTGAAACTAATCAAGGAAAGTCACACAAATTGTTGGACATTACTGTATAAATAAACAATAATTTTTATTTATTAATTAATCTAAGGGTTGAGTTCTAGCGAGGATGATCTCTTTACTATTTAAATAATCTTCATAAATATAACATCATTCAAAAAATTTTAACTCATTAAAATTTTAAACTTTATAAGTTAATCATTTTTTTATCTTTAATTCTCAACTAAATTTGACGAACTAAAAGTATTAGGGGATGTGTGGTTTTTGTGCAAATGATCAACATGCATAGCGAAAAGATCATATTCAGAATCATTTATTTGTAATCAGTGTTTTAAAAAACAGATCAGATCGGCAGGTTCAACTTGTGACCTAGGGCATAATCTGGGTTAGGTCAACATCGACCCATGATTTTTATCAAAAAACCATCTTATTTGCTAAGAACCGATCGACCCGACCGATTAAACCAGCTACCCAAGCAAATCAGATGGTTTTTTTAACTAGTTTTCTAACTGATTTTTTCTGAAAAAAAGACCACCCAAGGGTTTGGAACACAGTCTTTCAAGTCTTAAAAGAAGAACCTTCCATCTGATCCTCTTTTTAACCATGATAAAAGCTTACGTTTAATTATATTACCCTCATCATGTGATGAAAGTGAAATAACTAAGTATTTAAATAGGTTTAAAAAGGTTGAAAAAGACTAAACATGAAACACTCTTTAAGGATAGCTCTTAAATCATCTAATCCAACTATATTCATTTGCTATAATTGAAAGCTTTATAATCTTATAACACTCCACATAAGTTAACCCAATCAACCTACTGGTTTGAACTCATTTGACCCAACTTAATGCTTTGTCTAGGTTGATCTCCTGTCCTATTTTTAAAATATTATTTGTTATTAAGCTCTAAAGGTGAGTGTAAATGAGCCTAAGGATTTCTGAAAATATTTTAGGCAGAAGCTACGGGGTAATACAACAAGCCCAAAATCATAAGTAATTGTTATATTGTAATTTGTGAAGATGATATATGTGGTGATGAGAATATCCTCATCAACAATCAACTCTTCGATCATCTTTATTGGGCTACATAAAAAAAAATCTGTAATGTTATGGCAAAATAAGCTTGGCAAAGTATCCTTCACTTATATATACTAGCTATGTTTTTTTTTTTGGGGAAACCTCGGCGGGGCGAAGGGAATTTTATTGATATGAAAAAAACCTAACAGGAGGGAGACATAAGGCCTAACCTCCCCATGCCTAATACAAGATGCAAACAAATATGCATGCAGAACGAGGGAAACCCCAGCCTTATAATAGGGAATAAGGAGGGCCCCTTCTAAAAAAACATAAAGAAGCTAGCCACCCCACAGGCCTCCAGCCTTACCGTTAGAAAACGGGGGACAAGGAGGGTATAAGAAAATCGCTCAAAAAGTGTGTCCGACTGTAGGTCCATCCTGCCCCTTACCCAAATCTGACATATGGCATTCCTAATCTGTCTAGGCGAGCCAAACCCACTAGGCGCATTGGAAAATCAGTCATGATGCTGCAATTCGATCTACTCGAGAGACCTAAGGAGGCCATACAGTCCGCGGAAGAGTTTAGTTCTATATAAACATGTCTGAGATTCTGTAGCCTCTTCAATCCTCTGCCACCAGAAAGAGAGGTGCCAAGGTATGCTACATTTTCGATTATACCAACCCGCCACGAGGTTAAAGTCGACCTTTGCGCTTGAGGCAATGATGCAGCTAGTGAGGTAATATACTAGCTATGTTATTGAAAAAGGTATGAATTCGTTGTTTAATTTTTCACCTTTTTACAACCTTCAACCTACAAAACAAATGAGTAAAAAGGAAGTAAGGGTTATCGAATCCAAATCTAATTTAGAGTAAATAAATAGCAAAGTTTATGCATATGCAAGGTTCAACATTTTTCTTATTTTTTTTAAAACAATTTCAAGAGATGATGTTGGTTAACATTAAGAATCAAAGAAAATACTTTGATGATCAAATGATAGAAATCTTTGGTTTCCGGTTACTAACTCAACATAATAGATTTCATTCTTTAATATTACTAGAAAACTCTCTCGAAAAACTCTTCACTAAAAATAGATTGAGATATAATTTTTAGTAGATGATTTACAATTAAATTAATTCAAATAAAAAATAAGAACTCCATGAAAATATTGCTTGTACAAATATAAATTATAAACAAGTATTTTATGTCAAATCTGGATGTAAGCATAGTAAATTAGACACTAAAGTAGCATTTACTATCAAACACACTTTGATAAGCACATAAAATCAAGATTACATTATAAGAATTAAAAGAACTAAGCAATAATTATAGGGATTTTAACATTAATGCATAATTAGAGAGATTCTAGAATTGATAAAGAGATTAAAAATCTACCATGAAGAGCTTTCACCTTACACCAAAGAGTGGAGGCTTAACTCTCCATGGATGGAGAATAATAATTAAAACAAATAAAGATCATAAAGAAAGAACTAATTTTCATTAAACTTCAATTTCTTTCTCTCTTTCACATCTCCAGAATTTTCACCATTCAAACAAACAATATTACACCACTTAGATGAAAAGTTACAAGATACCAAGATGCCTTATCCTTTCCCCCTTCTTATATACTTATAGAAAATTAAATTCTCTAAAAGGCAAGAAAGAAGGAAAATAAAATAAAATAAATACAAAAAGGAAAGAATATGGGAATTAAATTAGCATTGCTAGCATAATTCCTTTTTGTGAATGATTTGGAATCAATCATCATAATGATCATGTGCTTCACGGTGCATGATTGTTGCTTGCATGTAGGATTTTATAAAAAAGATTAAATTTGTAGCTCACAAGAATTGAACCCAAGACCTATTGCTAGGATGAAGAACACTTTAACCATCTAGCCATCTTTGCCTTGATGGTCTGTATTAGCAAGCTTTAATCCTTCTCCCAATTCACTGAAGCTTTGTTTTCTTCACTTTTGTTGCATGATTTTGATGTTTTAATCGAACGGAGGCTCTTCTGTCCTACATCATGTAAATACATCAACATTAATAACTAATTTGGGGCTAGAAAATACATTATTTGAGGGGTTTAAATTAGAGTTTTGGGTGCTTATCAGTTGTGTAAGTGTGTTGCATGTATTTCTTATCTTAAGGTTTGTTCTTTATATTAGGTGTACTAAAAAATACATTAGAAGATTAACACGCCACTTTTGGCTCTATTAACTTTAGCTTTACTTTTACAACCTATTTACACTCACGGGTTACCCGGCCCACATGGTAATTATGTTGACCAACATAATGAGTTAAAGATTACTATAGAAAAAATTAGCTGTTGAATCATCTCTACATGAACCCATATACAGTTGTACGTAGAGTGTAAGAATAACATATAAAAAATTAAGGAAGGAACTCATGTTCCAAAATTATTATTAAATTATATTAATTCGGGTCCAAAATATTTTTTTAGGAAGAAAATTTGAGTCTGAATTATGAGAGTAGATAAACTTGCCTACCTTGAATAAAAAAAGAAAAAAGAAAATACAAATACAAGAGACTTTAAAAACTAATTAAGATGATGTGGAGAATTAAATTAATGATTACAATTTTAAAAGGGAATTTTGGCCAAAAACCCCTACTTGGAAAACGTTTTAGGATTTAGCCTAACAAACGTTTTCTTTTAGTCTAAGGCCCAAGAGGCTTTCAGTCAGAGGGTTTCAGTGTGTGTAATTTATAGGAAGAGGGTTTCAGTGAAACCCTCTCCGAGAGGGTTTCAGTCAGTTATCCTTGGGCCTTAGACTAAAAGAAAACGTTTGTTGGGCTAAATCCTAAAACGTTTTTCAAGTAGGGGTTTTTGGCCAAAATTTCCATTTTAAAAAGAAAATTTTATATAGATTTTCCCAAACATTTACACAGGGGAGAACCTTGCTAAATTAAAAAGTTATAAATTAAAATCAATGATGGAAGCTATTACTTCATCACGGGCGCATTATGATCGTTACGTTCTAACAGTTTTAAGTGGTCATTGGTGACAAAAGAAGATCCCATTTTCGATCGGGTTTTACTTATACAAGGAGATGAGATTCGTTGACTCATTGATGTTAACCTAGCTAGCCCTAATTTTAGACATAATTGTAATATTAAATTTACTCACAGAAAATCGATCGAAATTTTTTAAAACATTAATTATCCAATTTTATGATCGAATGTTGATATTTTGTGGTTGCATCCCACGTCTGAATTTATCGAAATAATTTCTAATTCTTTTGCACGTACAGGATTTAAAGAAAATTCTGTTTGAGGATGAGAGTACTTGGCAAGACTTATGAACCATGTAAATCTTAATCTTTTGATTTAATATATCGATTGGAGACTTCTTGACCCCGACTTGCCCTAAAAAAAAATAAAATTGTAAGGAAAGTAAGAATGAACTCAAAAATTAATTTTAAGTTCTGCTTGCGATAATTGCTAGGTCACTTGCTGGCACAGTCGCTATCCATTGGGGTCCACTTGAAACCAAGGGAGGTTAGTACGTGATAGATTGTACACTCCAAAATTGTCCTTGTTATATATTTTCGTTCAAGAACAGCATTTTCTGGACCTAATATACAGCATATACTCAAGAAAGGCGGAAAAAAAATATTATGAATTCGTATTCTTATATCCATCCCTACGTCATCCCTTCCGAGTATTCTTAACTTGTATGATGAAAGCATTTGAGACCTAATTAATTTGAGTAATTCTAGGGGCACACGTAGTTGCCGATAAATAATTTGGGGATGCTGGTTTGTTTGAGAATCAGATGATCGAATCAAAAGAAAATTTTCTGTAAAGATCTTGATCGTCACCTAAATTTAGTTTTTTTTTTTTTTAAACAAATAATCCAATTTTTTTTTGTGAAAATGATCTTCATAGTTAGTTACCACTTAGGATGTCACGCAAAAAAATACAGTCCATGTCTGCAATACCCAATTTGCACGCTTGGTCGGCTCTCTTCCTTCTGCGGCGTCCTGTCATGATGGTATTGTTTGTGGTCCCTCACTCACCTCACCTCACCTCACCTCAACTGACCTGATAAACCCTGCCCCTGGTTTATTTTCCCGGATCATTCGCTTCCTGATCTAATCTCTCTGCATGGATGGTGGTCCCTACGTACCAACCCATATACATCAATCAAAGAGTTACACATGACATGGTATTTTGTTTGTTGTGATTGCAAGAAAAAATAAAAAAGTTATCATCAAAGTGAAGACAGAGAAAAAAAGAAAAGTAGCACCGAATTGCCCGGTTAGATTTTCTAATGATACTGTGTTTCGCTGCATTATCATACTAAAATGTTTTGTTCAATCATCATCTATAATTTTGGTGCCATTTTTCACCAAGGAGGCACGTACGTGCTCTACAAGTACTGTTGTATCAAAGAAGTTTAGATGGAAATTATTGTAATTTTTCTTACATAACACTTTTGTTATTTTTTTAAAACTGAAACTTGATTCTGATCTACAAGATAAGATAACATAGATCGTCTTAAATAAATCAGATTGCCCTATAAGCAGGACTTAGCAAAATTAATGTAACATTATTTGAAACCTAACCCTCCGAGTATGATAGCAAATGAAATAGAACAATAAAAAGTAGAAAAATTTGCACACACAATATTTTTCAGGAAAAATCAAAATTGGGAAAATGTTTCAAACCGCACAAATCTACAATAATCAGAGAATTTTGTTGTACAACTGTCGGCACTACTAACAAAAATGCATAAAACATACTATTGTGATATGTATATAGACCTCTACAAGTTGGAGTGAAAATAGAATTAGAAACCATATTCTATTACGAACAAAAAACCTTATAATCCAGAAGTTTCTAAAGTATCATATTGACACCCAAGCACGTATACTGTATCATTTTCAACGGACAAACATCAAAATATTACGAAAACAAGCTCGTAGGTGAAAAAAAAAATGGCAACGGGACCCACTGACGTCCTCGACCTTAGGCTCTTCCATGATCAGACTCCACACTCTTCAACATGTAGTAATAAAATGGGTACGTGTACTATTTCGACCCCATAGTCACCGGCTCTGATCATGTCATGTACAAATCGATGAGACTACTGGTGTTTTATTTTTGGGTTTGCTCAACAAAGTGAGTCCAACCAATGGAAAGCTAGGTTAAGTAGAAAGATAATGCCGTTCTTAACCCTATTTTCTTAATTATTATAAATTTTCTTTCAGTTACTTAATTAAAAGATAATTAATTTAAGGGATAAATTAGTTAAATTAATTGGTTTTTGCAAATGGATCAGATCCAGCTTCCATGTATTAAGATAGAAGAACACACATAGGCTGATTTCCTACGTGCCACTTGATAAGAACACCATCTTTTGATTCCCCGAACGTACACCTACTTTCTGTCGTTACTATATCACTAGTCTGTTTCTCTCTGTTGAAACTTTTCACAGCTGGCCAATGTAATTGTCTCTTTGAATAAACTGCCTCTCTTTTTCTTTCAAAGTCTCGATCATCTCTCTCTCTCTCTAAAACTACTTGTGATATATATGTATATGACTGATATATATCTGCGTCGACATGATCCTGAAAACTCTTTAAACAGACCTGAGCCTTTTGTTGCCTGCTAGATAGCTGCAGCGCGCTTTGACATGCATGGAGAGCAGACAGAGAGATCGATGAACACCCAATATCATCTCTATCATGTCCCCCCTCCTTTTAACTTTGTCTATCTTTGACAGTTCCTGTCTGTTGAACGATATTTGCCTAAATTCGAGACTGTTCGTATGTCGTTTTAATTTCTTGGAACCGTCAGTTTTCCTGCAAATGAAGGACCTTGTGTATATTTACTTTTGCGCCATTGCTAAGGTGTAAAAAAAAAAAAAAAAGTGTCATGATACACCAAGCGGTTAGGGCTCACTCGAAGGTTGAATTTATTGTGAGAATGTAATTTTCGCACTATTAGTCAGATTCTTCTAACCCCATCTAAAGTTGATCTTCACCTTTTGTTTATTATCGCCGATTGAAATAGTTTTTGATAGAGTTAGAAATTTTAGAATGTGTCGATTTTTTTTTGTATATGGACTGTTTATATGATTAGGCGAACATTATCACAAAAAATTAGACTTAAAGTGAGCCCTAACCCCTTGGTGTAGAGATCTACACCATTTTTTTGGTGTCGCGCTAGCAGTGGATTATTGGACCATTCTTACTTTAGTGGGGTCCACATGGAGGTAAGGCTTCTTTTGGAGGGCCTTGTTAACGTGTGCACATGATGATAAGGTTAGAATCTGAAGTTTTATTAGTAAGTTAGAGGTTTGTAAATTAATTAATTTGTTGATTTTTTGTAGAAATAACATATTAATCACATACTATTAAATTTTAGATTAAATACTAGTATGTTAGAGAGATCTCCGATTCAGAAGATTTTGTTAGATGATCTAAATAGTGAATAATATCTATAAAAACCAACTCATTTGGACAACCCTAAAGGGTAAATAAGACACTAATTATATAACCTTAACATGTGCCGTTCGCAAAATCCTATTTAATTTGGATGATAATGCCCTTCATTTTTCACAGTCCAGATCATCATATCTAAACTTATAATTAACTCCGTCACTCGCAAAACCAACTATTGAATCATCTTTATATAAAGCCTACGAAAATAATGGTGCAATAATCCGGCATGGTACAATATCCCTCATGTTACTTATGTATAACAGTTCGAATTTTGAAAGGCATTTTTACTTAAATTATTAAAATTAACTAAAAAAAAAAAAAGAAGATAATGAGATAACTGTATACACAGCTAATTAACTAAAATTAAGACTATGTATTTAAAGGGAATAAAAAAAAAGATTTAGGAAACAGCGGGGTCTAGATGATCACAGAATTCCATGGTTTTCTCTAGGTTAATTATAGTACTAACAAAGCAACTGAAAACACTCATCCCAAATTCACTGCTGATCTTTTTCTTCAGTTCATCAATTCTGATTGTACCACTCTTTAAGACCAGGAACCCATTTTGGGCATTTCGGACTGAAGTAATTTGAGAGAACCCTAGAGTTCAAAAGCTCAACAATGGGAGCAAATTTCACGCACCGGGGTGTCTTGTACTGGTTAATCGAAGCACCTCGGCTAATCGCATAGTCCATCAGCTTGTCAAAGCTTCCTGTCTCGACTATCTTTATCTCTAGTGGTCCAATTGATTTGTCGGAGACACGTCCTTGGCGGTACACACTGTTAAGGGATTCTTCAATTGTGAGACAACAATCCTCAAATACAGATGGTGGAATTATGGTCGCACCGTCGTGGCGAAGCTCCCAATATAGTACATAATGGCCTGGAATTGTCGATGTGTCCGCGTAACTTGTGTACTCAACAAGAGATGCATCAAATGGTATAAGATGGTTGACAGCATTTTCCACAGCATTTTGTAACTCTACTTCATCAGTCTTATCAGAATCAATGCTCAAAACGACGTTTTTCCGACATATGAAGTTGAATTGGGGAGCGTTGTTCTTGAATCCTGCAACACGAAGCACATCTCCAACTCTATATCGATAAAGTCCTGCATGTAAAATCGAAATTCTTAACGAACTTGGAAGACAATTAATGTTAAATTTACAAGGACTCTAGGGATTTAGTCCCCTATTTATTCATTAGCTGAATAGGAGTACGCTAAGAATTAGTAGGGTGTTGTAAGAGGCCTGGACATCGTGGTTAAAAAAGAAAAAGAAGATCGATACGACTTTCAATTACCTGCATAAGTGGTGACAACAAGCTCATATTCTTGTCCGAGCTTAACGTCGACGAGATCAACTAGTTCTTGTTGCTCCTTCTCATTTAAGGAATTGGGGACTGAGATGGAGTTATTTGTGACTCCATTGTTCTTCTCAATTGGCAAGAACTCGAAATAGGCCATGGTAGGAATGATGGTGTAGGATACTTCACTAGGCTTAGATAGAGGCTTAAGATTCAAACCAAAGTAACACTCAGATGAAGCATACATGGTGCAAACAAGAGGGAGACCATTGCTGTAATAATCAAGAATGGGAATATACTGAGACATGGACCCAGTAACAATAACATCTACATACTTAGTGTTGGGCCATAACCTAGTTATAATCCCTTTCCATGATTCTCTACTACATTCAGTCTCGATAAAGTCTGCGAGTTCCGGGTCAGGTTTAAGTATTTTCAAGACTGCCTCACGCACTGATGGGTCTGTAATTTGGATGTCTATAGTTCCGGTTCGGATGTCGTTGCATAGAAGGGTCCAGTGTTTTTGCAAAAACCGAATTGCCCGAATGAAACCGGAAGCGAAGACGGCTCCTACACGAAGAACTTGGTTGTTTTGATAAAGCCCACAAAGCATTTGCGAGTACATGGATTGGTAAGAATCCTGGCAAAGGATGGTTTCATTAGGGCTAGTATAGTTGGTGTAGGGATCAAAAGGCCTCTCTTTAAAATATGAACTCTTGTAGTAGCTGGTTAGAACTGGTCGAGCTACTAGTCCTCCTGGTGTCTTAGCTTCTGATTTTATAAACAAAAAATACATTCCTTTGCCTTTGTCTAAACCAGGAACATATTGGTTCATGACTGGCATCAGAAGGCTGTAGAGCAATGATCTCCTTTGTAGCTCTTCTTCTATTGTTGGCATCAATTTTCTCTCTCCACCTGAAGTCCCAGAGCTATATAAAACAGAAAAATACAATTAACCCATTATCAAACAAAACAAAACAAATAAATCCATCATTTAAAACAACTATCACGACGACTGAAGGAGGTCTTTCTGGACAGGGAAGTTAAAATTCACTTGTTTGTCGTCCCCAAAACTCACTTCAGTCGTCCCCATGGTGATTTGTGATACTAGTATATCTCCAAAAATTAACATCAAACTTCTATACAAATTTCTAGAGAGAGAAACTGACCTAGTAAGGAACTCTGAAATAGGATGAGCAGAAATGATAGGTGAAGTATCACCATTAGCAATACGGTTGATATCAGGTTGAAGATCTTCATAAGTAATAACAGGCATGACCTTCTTGAAGGTCTCACGGTCTGTATGCCCATCTAACCCATGTCGTTGTAAATACTCAACATGAGCACTACGAGAAAGAATTTCAAAGAGCACTCGTTTCTGAACTTCTTCAGCATTAGTTGTTACATCTTCTATGAACTCAAGTGCCTTAATATTGTTATTCTTCATCTCATCTATTTCAGCTGTGTTTTTTGGAGCTTCTGGCATGGTTGTGGAATTAAATCAAAAGAGCTAGAGAGAGAAAGTTTTAGAGAGAGAAAGTGAGATGGTGTGTTTCAGGCAGAGAGGGAGGGCTCCTATATATAGTTGAAGACTGAAGAGTGAAGGTGACTATACACCAACAACCTCGCTAACAAATGGGGGAGGGGCATATATGTAAATATAATAATAATTTTTATCTTGACTTTTCTACGCTCAGTAAATAAAAAATTACAATCCTCGATAGGGGGGTACACTGTACAGGTGGTAAGTAAGTGTGTTTTGTGTTTGACAGGGAAGAAGAAGAAGAAGGGAAGTGGTTGGACGGGCAATAACCGGTAAACCCGGTGAAAGTACAGCGAGTACATGCGTGCTTGTACCGCGGGTGTTCCTAAAAGAACGGCAGTCACCCTTCCGTAATTCAATTTCGTTTTGTTTATGATTCTCGGTTTCCGGTTAATAATCATTAATCCTCATGTTTAACACGCGTTTCCTGATTAAGTAAAAATAAAATAAAAATCATTAATTTCTCGCGAGATTTTATCAATAATATGAATATGATTACTCAAAAATTCAAAATTTTCAGATCTTGATTTTATGATTTTTCTTTTTGTCTGTCTATGAACAGAATATCTGGAAGTTGCTTGTGGGGCATGTAAGACTGACCCTCCTAATTGCCTAATATGCACGTGCATTTTGTATATGTGATGCTAATTTGTTAGGCTAATTTAGGATGTGACACGTCATTAAATAATTAAATTTGGATCAATTTTGTTTGATAATTAATATTTCCATAGTAAATAGGTTCTCCTCCGGCCATGTCTGTCAATTCGAACTTTATATTGAAAATTGTCTTGTAATGTGACTTCTAGGGTTTGGCAGGTTCGAGCTAGACACATTTCCTTATGAATCGTTTTCATTGCCTTTTAATCCCAAACTCTTTTAGTGGTCCCTTTTCAGCCACAGCCCTATTGGGTGGATGAGGAGAGGAGGAGAAACAAAAGGCATTTGGATTTTCTTAATGAACACGTTTGTTTTTCTCATGTAGTTTTTTTAGATGTAATATATGTATAATGTAAAAAAGTGTATTTATTGGGCAGGTCAAGGAAGTTTATCCTATAGAATAATGTACAAAACTAACTATTTGTAACACTTTTAAGTGAATAGACCATCAGTTTTATAGAATACAAATTCCAAATCAACAAATATCAGAATTTATGTTATTTTTGCGAAACTAATCTATTTTCATAGAAATCAAATGTAATCAAATAGTCTCAGTGTACAAACCATACATACCAATCCACATGTAAATAAAATTTTGACCGTAAATATTTGCCGATACTCATGGCGTACTAATCAGGGCCAAAATTACAGAAAGCAATCCAATAATACGAGGTACGACGTCTTAATTTATTAGATCAACAAAGTCAATTGTTTTCCTTTTTTTCTGATTTTTGAAGAGATGAACCTGCTTTCTATTAGATCAACTATGCTAATGGATTAATATAACTCAGATCTAAACTGCCAACAACAATAGACACTAATAACAACAGGCACTCGAAAAATAAAACAAACAAAAAAAACTCCTTGTTTCATCCCTGCTCGTGACAATATGTGAGAGCGACAAAAAAAGGAAAATATTTACATCAAGTTGTAGAGGGCCACATGAAAGTAGTGTGAATTTGCAACGTTCATTTGTCAGTTGTAATGACAAAAAGTTTTCATATATGTTGCTACTAATAAGTAACTTAAATTTAGTAATTTGCATTAATGTGTTGCAAAAATTAGCGTAGTACAAATCACAGCGATGTACCAAAGAGGCCCGAATTGTAGAAGAAAACAGAACAAAAGATTGAGTGAGAACTGGGAAGTAGACTTAATTAGGGCAAGAAATATATTTAAGTGGTGGTAACATTGAGGTAGGTAAATGAGTGTGGAAAAAAGAGGAAAAGTTGGTTTCATGTTTGACATGTAAATTGGAACATTCAAATGGTCATAAATCTAGAGACAAATTAAGATAACTACTCAACAAACAGAATCACGTCCTTGGCTGGTACTCTTAGCTAGCACATCAAATTAAGTGCAGAATTAGACTTCTAACTACAAATATATTTTTTTGAGCACTACTTTCAACATCCAAAGTTTCATGTAAATTAACAATAGTTCCGTTCCAATTAGTGGTGGTAGCGGTGACAGTGGGGTTGGCTGGTGGAGGTAGTGGCAACCATGGTGGTGGCAACGGTGATAGTGGCAGCGTGCGGTGGTTGTGGTGATGGGGTCATAGAAAATAGGCATAACTAGTACTTGAGCACTAATTTAAAGATGACACATTAGGAAATCTGTAAGACGAAGTTCTTATTCATCCAAGCTAATAATTCTAGAATTATTGTTAACAAACTATTTAGTGATTGACTAGTTTAGGTTTCATTTTCATTTACAAAAGAAGATATTGTTTTATTTAATTTGCACCCATATAAGTTTTGTTTTTAACAAGTGAGTCTATTTCATTCAAATCTGCCAACAACAATAAACACTAATATTTTTGACACGTGCATATAAAAAAAAAATTGCATCTCAGTTGCAAGTTTTTTTTAGTAAAATGAATATGTACATCATTACGATATCAGTAATTCAATGCTAACGAAAATAAAAATTCAATCTTAACTTGTTAACCACAGCATACAAAACGAAGATGCAATGCAATTACATAAGAAGAAAACAATCACTGAAATTGGGGAAGAGATGGCCACGGTCGTTGAGCGTGTGAAAAACGGAATAAGGATCAGAAAATTAAGCGTGTAAAATTCCACGAATTAGGTTAAGGTGTTGGGTAAAGGGTTCACAGTATAACGCCATATCCACGTAACCACCACCCTTGTCTTCTATTTTTGACACGTGGTCCCATCCCGACTCTAGTGCCCCTTGTCTTCCCTCTGGTCTAGTAATTTGAATTGCAAACCGCATTACGTGTCATACATCCATTGGTTCCAAAAGCTCTAAAATTATTTAAAATTTACTGTTAGAAAGATTTGACACTTTGACTCGAACATGGAGAATCGCGTGAATAACGGACGGCAAAGATTCAGTTAACAAGGACGGCGGGAAAGATGATAAAAAGGGAACATTACTTGGCGGGAAGAAATCCAAATCAGAAGAGAAAAAAGAAAGAAAAAGGAGGGAAGGACGACCATTGACCAACACACACTATAGCAAGAAAAATCCACGGGGTTTTGGCCGTTGGATCTCCTAATCTTAGTTCCGTCCAAATCCATATGTCGTGAATCTAATGGATCTCGAATCACGAATTTTGCTGTGTTTTTTTGGGGTCAATATGGTCGGTGGGTCCTAATGTGGGATTACGTTACAATATTTGCTTTCCAGAAGTAGAGGAAGATGTTGTAGATTTGAAGAGAGTTTAGAGAGAGAAAATGAGGAGATGAGGATGAGAAAATGATGGGGTGGATTTTGTGCTTGGTGAATAATAAATACTGAGTAGTAGTGAAGAAAGTTTGTGGGGGTTGGGAATGTCTAATGAGAGAGAGAATGTGTGGATTTTGGGAGATTTTGACAGAATAGCATATCTTTGACCTTTGACTTTTCATTTACTATTATCAATATTTCCACATAGAGTCGTCATAAGGACAAAAGATGAAATACTCTATATCAACATTTGTAATTCCCTGTTAATGACCCATTATTAAAAAAAAAAAAAAAAGAGAGAGGGATTTTTTAGCCCCTCTTTATTCAACTCCTTTGGAGCCCTTTTTATTGTGCAACATCATTTCAAATTTGACTCCAATGCTTTTAAATTTGAGTCATACACAGGCTCCAAAGCCGAATTCGAGATTTTGAAGGCTTAAATGTATAACAAAAAAATTTGCGGGCCTTCATAATTTGGGGGCTAATGTCGCATTCTTTCAGACCAAACTCTTATTTCATCCATTCAAAAAAGAAAAATAAAAAAACAAAAACAAAACAAACACAAAAAAATATATGAAGTTCAAATTAGTTTTTAGCTAAAATGTGTTAGGAACCTTAACCTACAAGTATGACAAAAAAAAAAAAAAAAAAA
>MVGT01003113.1:87994-98338 GCA_002174775.1 Macleaya cordata | reverse complement strand
ATGAGACGTGGTCTTACCTCTACGCTCCATGGGACGTAGTTTCTGCTCCACGCCCCGTAAATCTTTCTCCAGACTCATTTCCAAAAAGCTAATTTTAGCCTATCTGGGACTCTCGTAGGGGGAAATTCTTATTTTCCCCTACCCACTACTCAACTCAAATAAGGTAAAAAGGTATTTTACCATACCACTGTGGATGCTCTTAGATTTGAAAGGCTATGTGCAAAAACTAAAAACTTTGCCCTTTTCCAGATACAAAAGTAATGATTTTCTTTGTATTGCCTCTATCTATGCATTACATAATACACCCATTTAAAAGTGTTTAAAAAGAAGAAAATTTTTGCTCATCTACCAAACTTGTCTAAAAGTCCCGACTTATTCTTACACCTTATTTACACTCATAACATATGCTCAGAGCCGGGGCTGTGCACACACTCTCAGTTTTGCGAATCTCTAGGATAATTATTTGTGCATTTATGGAGGTACTGGAAGCAGGTGATAAAATTACACATTAGGGCTAGCAAACAGGCTGTACTACATGCAGTTAATTTTATGAGATTGGCATGCATTATTGCAGGCCACAATTATATTGAATCATTATCAACCCATTACTAATTACAATCAAACATTAAGATAAGATTCCCCTGGATCATGAAAAACTTGTGTGCCAATACATAGATTTATCAAACCCTAACATCACAAATTGGAATGGTGGTCGTACATACTGTGAGTACATATGACATATCTCTGTGCTGTAAGTTTTGTCTATGATTTAGATGGCAGTAGTGCAAACATCCGCTTCACCACAAAACCAAATAAAAAGGACACATAAATATAAAGTATCAGTCTCCATTTTGCTTGCACCAACAAAATATGTACTCATGTGAGTCCAACCTCTATGTGGGCCCCGTGAACAATAAAGGTTGAAATTTAATTAAGCATGGCCGCTACTACTAGTACTAGTTAGACGAATGGGGTCCATCACATCATACTTGAACAAAAGAAAAAAAAATAAAAAAATCATGGTTCATGTTTTTATGCTAGTTCTAAGAGAAATAAATTGTTAGGATAAATCCCACACACTTGAACTAAAGAGAGTGTGAGATGAATGTGATCCACTAAAATTACATCTGCATAATTATGTAATATAAATTGTGGTGCCCTCTGTCTATGTAGGGGCTCAATTACATTCATCTAACATGGGTTAAAACATTGGACCATGTAGGTTGGACATGTTCTGGCTAGGTCATGTGATTTGCCAATGTGGCTCCAAAAATGAAAATACGACCAGTAGTGATTTGGAAGGGCTTAGTGGTGCTTGAAGAACCCAGCATGTGATGAAAGTTACAGAGGAATAAAAAATGGTTTTGGGCCGTGCTAAATTGGGATAGGCCCAAACCAACTTAGGTTTAGTGCCTCGAATTTTTTTTACCAATTGAGAGAGGAAAATTTTATTGGCACTCACCAAAAAGTTATTACTATGCTCAAGTTACATTATGGCATAGATACACGCAGTGGGCATGTGACCGCCAATAACAACGTACCTATATTTATTATCAGATTACATAGGACAAACTTAACGGCAATATCACAACTGAGAAGTTTTGATCACAATGCCTCCCACTACCAAAGATTTATGGGAGCTAATCTACTTTTATTGTCAATTAGTTATGAGTTGGATGCCTACAAATTACTTGACTCTTTTTGTGGTGAAGAATGAAAAGACATCCTCTTTTTATTAAATTTGTAGGCATCCAACTCATAACCAATTGACAATAAAAGTAAATTAGCTCAAAATCTTTATATATTGAGTTCTCAAGACTTTTATTTTCGATGTTGGACTATTCCCTATACGCACCATCACGTGTGGCATTATTTGAGTTTAATACATTGAACTCTTTTGTAAGTATCGATGTTCATTGGAATCATTGGCATTGTTATGGGGCCTCTTGTCACGAATAAAGATGTGACATAGGGGAATAGTCCCACATTAGATAGGAAAGGAAAGGTCTTGGAGTTTAAATGAGTTTGAAGTATGTCCACTTATTAGGCTTATCTTTTTAGTTGGAAACTTAAGCCCATGACATTCTTCACCCCACTTGTACTTGCAACTTTACTTCTTTTCTTTTTTTTTCTTAAGGTCATTTTATAGGCGCCCCCCAAAATTTTATTGGCAGGCCTCGGTTGTAGGCCCCCCCTACCTTAAATTTGCATTTGTTATGTTATGGGGCTTGCCAATAATATTTCAGAGGTGCCTTTAAAATTTTCCATTTTCTTGTGGGCCTAATAACATGTATTAATAGTTCAATAAATTAGGCGAGGATAGAACTAGGAAGACATGGCATTCATGAGTTGATAGATTCCCATCCTTTTTAGCGACGATGAATCAATTTTCGGCGTCGCTAAATGCACCGTCGCACAAAAGTCTTTTTTAGCCGCACTGCTATTTTCCGTTGCCAAAAAGAAGAAGTCGTAAAACGTCATTTTCATTTCGCGTTTTTACTCGACCCGCCACTTCTTCGTCCTTCTCCTCATCTTGTAACNAGGCCTCGGTTGTAGGCATCCCCTACCTTAAATTTGCATTTGTTATGTTATGGGGCCTGCCAATAATATTCATGAGTTGATAGATTCCCATCCTTTTTAGCGATGATGAATCAATTTTCGGCGTCGCTAAATGCACCGTCGCACAAAAGTCATTTTTAGCCGCACTGCTATTTTCCGTTGCCAAAAAGAAGAAGTCGGAAAACGTCATTTTCATTTCGCGTTTTTACTCGACCCGCCACTTCTTCGTCCTTCTCCTCATCTTGTAACAATCAAATCCATCTCTCTAGGCCCCCACTCTCTCTGCGCCGCGAACCACGCAGCACTATCGCTAGATTCGGCATTGTAACGCAGACGGCCAGCAGGTAGGAGTACATCGATCGCCACCACTTTTTTTTTTATAGCATCTTCTTCCTACTGTTATACTTCTTCTTTGTTTGGGATGAAACCGAAAGTAGAATTTGGTTATTCATTTTTTTTTTTTTAGTTTCTTAGAACCCTAAATCGATCTTGGTTTCCTTTAACTGATCTTGTTCTAATATCACAATACTATCAATAAAAGTTTCAGTGCAAACTCAAATAAGAATAATCTAATCGAAATAAAAGCTCATTTGAATTGTCTCCAGAAATAAGATAACCTTTTGTATTTTTTTTATTGCAAAAATGATTTCTTCTTTTTGCACCAGAAATTATGGAATAACGAGGATTTGGAATAATAGTAGAATTTGTTTCCTGGGTTATTTTAGTTAATCTTGTATATTTTCTTAAACACTGCAATGTGATCTTTTTAAGATTGAACTTGATGGCGTCAAGCATATACATGTTTAGGTCCTTGGATGTGCATATTAAATGTTTGTGTTTATGCCCAAATGATGAGAACAGTTAAATTAGCCTTCGTATCATTGTATGATACATAGGGAACCTCTTTATTTTCAAATTGGTGAAGATGGTTTGCTGGTTGCTGGACGTGGGTGATTTGGGAGGGTTCTTCCTTGATCTATTACTAGAACTAGGGGACTTTGCACCCTAGGAACGATGCCAGTAAGCATTTGTACTTCGTTTAAAGATCTTGTGGTAGTTTGAAGTGTTAACCATTTAGGTTTATTTACCTTATCTAGCCTTACCCTGTACAACAAATATTATTTTTAGGAGGGAAGTTTCAAGTCAAATAAAGATCGAGGCTTCTAGTTGAATTTGTTTCTAATGATAACAGATAACTATAAAAGGTTTTGCTCTTGCTACATCACATGGAAAAAGGAGTCTTGAGAACATAATATCTAGAATGATTGACATCATAGGAAAACATCTTAAAGCTGAAAGGTGGGTCATCCAAAGTCTTGAGAGTTACATGGGGATATTTTGAGCAACTGGAAGATGCTAGGTTGGAGGAATTATGTTTTTCAGTCAAGATGAAAAAGTTTTCAGCTTTGAGACAACTATTCTATGTTAGCAAGTTCACAAATAGTACGAGAATGTTTTTTATTCTGGTTTTATTGCAGAATATGGCAGAGCATGGAAAGCACCATAGACATTTTAGATGATTCTAGTCGATGATATGCAAATTAAGAAGAAAAGGTTTAGGAAACAACGGGTTTAGATAATCACTATTGAATTTCCATGGTCTTCTTAGCTCATACTACTAGCAGAAGCAACTGATAATTTTCATCCCCACTTTCTCGATTGATCTTTTCTTCAGATCAGTTCTCATTGTACCACTCCTTGTGACCAGGAACCCATTTTGGGCATTTTGGACTGAAGTAGTTCGAGAGAACCCTGGAGTTCAAAAGCTCTATGATAGGAGTAAATTTCACACATCGAGGTGTCTTGTACTGGTCAATTTGAGCACCTCGGCTGACTGCATAGTCCATCAGCTTGTCAAAGCTTTCCTTCTCCACTATCTTTATTTCTAGAGGTCCAATCGATTTGTCAGAGACACGGCCTTGGCGATATACACTGTTGAGGGATTCTTCTATCGTGAGGCAGCAATCCTCAAATACCGATGGAGGAATTGAGGTTGCACCGTCATGGTGAAGCTCCCAATATAGTACATAATGGCCTGGAATGGTCGATGTATCCGCATAACTTGTGTAGTCAACAAGAGATGCATTGAACGGTATGAGATGTTTTACAGCATTCTTCACAGCATTTTGAAGCTCCACCTCGTCGGTCTTATCAGAATCAATGCTCAAAACCACGTTTTTTCGGCATATGAAGTTGAATTGGGGAGCACTGTTCTTGAATCCGGCGACTCGAAGTACGTCTCCAACTCTATAGCGGTAAAGTCCTGTTATAAAATTGAAATTATTAACATTTTATAAATTTCCTTCAGTAACTAAATTAGAAGCCAATTAGTTAAATTTGTGTAATTGATGACTTTCAATTACCAGCATAAGTAGTGATAACAAGCTCATATTCTTGACTGAGCTTAACATCGACGAGATCAACTAGTTCCTGCTCCTCCTCCTCATTTAAGGAATTGGATGCTGAAATCGAGTTTTTGACTTCATTGTCCCTCTCAACTGGCAAGAACTCGAAATAGGCCATGGTAGGGATAAGAGTGTAGGATACTTCGCTGGGTTTAGTTATAGGCATAAGATTCAGGCCAAAGTAACATTCCGAAGAAGCATACAAGGTGGAAACTATTGGAAGGCCATTGCTGTAATAATCAAGAGTGGAGATATATTGCGACATAGTCCCAGTTATGATAACATCTATGTACTTAGTGTTGGGCCATAACCTTGTTATGACCCCTTGCCAGGAGTCTCTACTACACTCAGTCTCAATGAAGTCTGCGAGTTCTGGGTTGGGTCTAAGTATTTTAAGGACAGCCTCTCGCACCAATGGGTCAGTGATTTGGGTGTCTATAGTTCCATTTCGGATGTCATTGCAGAGAAGGGTCCAGTGTTTTTGTAAGAAGCGTATTGCCCGAAGGAAAACAGAAGCAAAGACTGCTCCTACTCGAAGAACTTGGTTGTTTTGGTAAAGCCCACAAAGCAACTGAGAATACATGCTTTGGTAAGAATCAGGGCAAAGAATGGTTTCATTTGGACTAGTGTAGTTGTTGTAGGGATCAAAAGACCTCTCCCTGAAATATGAGCTCTTGTAGTAACTCGTTAGAGCTGGATGAGCTACGAGTCCTCCAGGTGTTTTCGCTTCTGACTTTACAAACATAAAATACATTCCTTTGCCTTTGTTTAAACCAGGAACATATTGGTCCATTATGGGCATTTGAAGGCTATAAAACAATGATCGCCTTTCAAATTCTTCTTCTATCATCGGCATCAGTTTCCTCTCTCCACCTGAAGTCCCGGAGCTATAATAAAACCAAAAAAACCCATTTAACACAATATTAAGAGAGAGACAGAAAGGGAGAGTATAGTTGTGAGACAGACCTTGTAAGAAACTGTGAAATAGGATGTGCACATAGGATAGGTGAAGTATCACCATTAGCAATACGGTTGATATCAGGTTGGATATCCTCGTAAGTTATAACGGGCATAACTTTCTTGAAGGTCTCACGATCTGTATGCCCGTCTAATCCATGTCGTTGCAAGTACTCGACATGGGTACTACGAGAGAGAATTTCAGAGAGCACTCGCTTCTGAACTTCGTCGGCATTAGTCGTTATATCTTCTATGTACTGGAGTGCCTTCTTGTTAATCTTATCAGTAATACTACTCGTTCCATCTTTTACCTTGCAATCCTTCATCTCTGCTGCATATATGTTGTTTGGAGACTTTGTCATGGTTGCAGTACTAGTAAATCAATGCAGAAATCAAAAGAGCAAGAGAGAGAGAGAGAGAGAGAGAGAGAGAGAGAGAGAGAGATGGTGTGTGTTTCAGGTGGAGAAAGGGCCGGGATATATATAGCTGAACTGAAGTGAAGGTCACTTTACTGGACCCTGGCCAAAAGACTCCAAGTTCTACACTTCTACCTATGAGTAGATGACTGTAATGGATTGGGGGACCATTACATTAGTCAAACCTTGCTAGCCACTTAGCAAGGTTCGAACTCTAGACCTCCCACATAGGGGAGGGGATGCCAAATCATACGGGTAACCCTTGATTGGTAAGCATATTCAATTCACGTGCTCGGTTACATTGGCATGTGGAGCCCACATTGAGGTAGGTAAAATGTCTGTGGAAAATATACAAGATAAAATTAAGTTGGCTCATCTTTGACGTTTAAATTGGAATCTAATGGACGTGAGATAGTTAAACAAACCCCCTACGCTTCTCCTATCAAACTATAAAAACCAAGCAAAACTGGACTTTTGGCTTTTAAAATGACCTGTGAAGACGAAAAATGTGGGACGGAAAAATAAATGGACCACGTAATAGAATAGTACATCGCTGGTACGGACATCAATTATAGGGGAACTCTGTTTTTTTTTTTTTTAAAAAAAAAGCTCTGTTGTGCTTTCTCAGCACTTTGTGATTGAATTTTACCATTCAAGTGTAAAAATGTGAACTGGGATATGAAATGACAACTCTTAATGTCTAAAAGGCTCATGTTGCCATTTAATTGTAATTAGCAGCTGCATTGTATGTAAAAATTGGCGGACGATTTCAAAGTGGACTCTCCATTCATTAGATAGAGAAGATCTCCAAAATTTCGTGATCCGCTGCCGAACTTATTCCAATTCCAACAGCTCGGACTCGGATCGTGGGGATTGCCGGAATGCTTCGTATCAACAGATACTCGGTCTATCAATATCGATTCGATCCGAGATCTCTTATTGAATTGCTCATTCAATGAGCATTNCACAATTACCGCGAGCAAACATATTAATGACGAGTAACGCATTTTTGCTATGCTACTAATATTTGGTAAGAGATGAACATTACCATATGTATATTCAGGTGCATGATACACATCGGTACTCCAGTGCATTTCTCCCTCTAAGTCAGAATGTACGCCAGGGGAATCAGTAATGTGTCAAGAGAAATTAGTTCAAGAAGCCGTGGATACGCTTCTTGATAATGGGATCCGCGGACAACTAATGAGGGACAGTCATAATAAAGTTTACAAGTCATTTTCAGATGTAATTGAAGGCAAAGAAGGAAGGTTTCGTGAGACTCTGCTTGGTAAACGGGTCGATTATTCGGACGTTCTGTCATTGTCGTGGGCCCTTCGCTTTCATTACATCGATGCGGATTGCCTCGCGAAAGATTCCGAGATGGGATAAGCTGGGCATCCAAAAACAAAACCAAAACCAAAACAAATTAAGGTTATGAAGATTGGGTACTTATCGATTGGACAAAGTATCCCTCATTTGGTATTGTTTTATTAGGTTTATTGGTAAAATAAAGAACACCCCCAAGTATCCTAGTGTAAATATACATGTAGGCAAAAACAATGGGTGATTGAATCTTATTAAGTAATTTTTAAATTAGAAGTTTTCAAGAACTTTTCTAATTTTTTTAAAAAATTTATAATTGAAACTCGTACTAACATTACATCATATATTTGAGAAAAGTACATTAAAAACATTTTAGTTTGGAAAAATTACACCTAAGTCATCATTTTCAAATTAAATACAAAAACAACACCCACTCTTTATTTTACCCCAAAATACCCTTACTTTTTAAATGAAATGACGCTACATGTGAATCTAGAATTAGGTCTAGATTGAAGAATAAAAGGTTTAGATTGAAGAATAAATGGTCCAGACAGTAAAAAACTACGAGGGTATTTTTGAGAGATTTTAGGTAAAAATTGAGAGAAGGTGATGTTTTTGTATTTAGTTTGAAAATGGTGACTTGGGTGCAATTTTTAAACTAAGGTATTTTTAATATACTTTTCTCTATGTATTTAATGTAAACAATTACTAAAAGATGCCTTCGTTAGATTAATAGTATATATTAGAATATTTGAATTCATAAGTCTAAAATGGGTTTTGAAAGTTTTGATTTTGAATGTATAAAATAATCAGACTAGCTAAACTTACCTAATCTGATCTTTTTGAAAAAAAAAATTAAAAAAATCACATGTACAAGGGATTTAGAACAAAAAATGATGTGGACTTTAAAATTAATAGTAGTGAATAGTGATGGAAGCATGTAATCGTCATCACCCACATTATTTTACGTTTAACTTGAGAATAGTAGTGAAATTAGATCATAAAATATTATCCTCACCAAAAAAAAGAAATTGACTCATTTTAAAACATTCAGTAGTTCATGATCAAATGTTAATTTGACTCCAGAAGTACTTGAATTGAAAAAGTCTAAGGTGGTGTTTGGTAAAACTTAATTTTTTAAAATTTATTCTTCATTAAGAATTGATTTTTCGTTTAAGTGTCCAAAGACTTTCACTATTTGAAGTCTTCCCCAATTACCGCTCGATATAATATTGTATTCTTGAGAATTAAATCTGATACTCATACCATATAAAAGTTTAAATTTCATTAGTTTATGTCTCGATACGTCCCCAACCTATATATGCTAATCTAAATTATGCCATGTTTGAAGTTCCAGTCTTCCATTTAGGTTAAAATAACCAATACCCAGAACTGAAACAAAAATGATTCATGTACTACTATGGGTAGTCCTAAAACTGGGACCAAAGACCACCCACTCTGATCAAAATAATAAGGAACCCGTGGCTTTGGAGTTGAATCAAGGGCTAATATTTGGTGATGATGATCTCCTCAGAATGTAGATCATCATCTATTAGTCATCAAATTTTTATAATCTATTAGTCATCAAATTTTTATAATAATATGATGAAAAATGTAAAAGTAGGGACTAAATTTATAAAACATTTAGTCAATTTATAAAACAATGACTAAAATCATAATGACTTTTTTACAGGGACTTTTTTTCCAAAACCCCTTATTGTCAATTTTTAAACCTGATGAAGTTATAAGTTTTGGGATGATTGATCTACATGATGACTATCTCATCTTCAAGCCCTTACAGAATAACAAACAATCATTTTTGGCCGTGCTAAATTACGACTGGCCCAAAATCACTTTTGGATAAATTTCAGCCACTACTCCTGTTTCATAAGTTAGGTTTGGAAAATCTTTGTTTTAGGTTGATCTAGTACATCAAGTTGTATTGTTGTAATAATTTCAAGTCTGAAGTTTGGGGTTTGGATGTTTAGGGCCCCTAACCTCAAAAAATACTTTTTTTGCTTGTTTAAGATGTCCATAACACTTGCCCTTAGGTTTCTTAAAAGATTAATTAAGAACAATTTACAGTAATTTATTCACTTAAAACATTAACAGCTTCAGGGAGGTCAGCCAACTTTGAACATTAAATGGTGATGAGGCGTGAGTATAGCTGTACTAAATCAGCCCATGTTCACAAGGATTCCATATTACCTTCTTAATGAAAGATTACTGATAATTTTATTTGGGGGCTAATAATAGGGAATCTGTTTTGGTTAAAGGGGAAGCTAAAAAATGGGCTTTAAGCCCAAAACCCATTTGTTAGTTTTGGTTAAAGGGGAGCTCTTCATACACTCTCACTACCGCCTCCACCTCTACCATCAATAGAGAGAGGAGAGAGTGAAAGAGAAAGAAAGAGGGAGAGAGAAAGAGATCATGAGAGGTCTGAAAAATCATATCCTCTCTCTCTCTCTCTCTCTCTCTCTCTCTCTCTCTCTCGCTCTTTCTCTCTCTCTAAAAGCAACACAACCACCCACCACAACAAATCCTAGATCTGAAGAAAAAAATTCCACCATTAATGGACGAGTTCGAGTAAAATTTTTGACAAGCATTGGTCGAACTCATGACTTCGATCAGTGATTGTCAAAATTTTCACTCGGAAGTTGACCATCAATAGTTGACTTTTTTTT
>MVGT01003113.1:44826-87793 GCA_002174775.1 Macleaya cordata | reverse complement strand
TGTATTTTTAGTGGATTATAGAACCTAAACATTGGTAGGGGTGGGGCGTATTTCAATTCTGTGTAATTATTTGAAGAGCTACCCTTTAACCAAAACTTGAATCTAGAATTGAAACCCAATTGTTGAGCTTCCCTCTCATTCAAAACTATAAGCCCCCTTTTATTTGGGGTTGCAAAAAGAGCTGGACCTGGGCTCCTCTTTTTCCGATTTTAATAGGCCTAGACCAAAGGCCTGACATGGTGCAATAGAGTTTGGCCTGGGTACTTGTAGAATGTGACTAAGCCTGCACAAAATATAACGTCATCGGGTATGTGTCGGATCCAAGAACCAGACCCAGCTATTTCATGATGGAGGCCCTAAACTAAATTAAACTAAAGGATTAGCTCCCTCATTGCATGCATCTGATTCTGACGCAAATTTGATTTTCATGTATATCGATATCCGTCCCATATTTCAAAGAAAATGGATCCGCATACATGGGTATTGATACAATGAATTTACAATGACCCGTGTGGCCCACAAAAAGATGATTTAAGGAGAGAATTTTTAAGTCATTTAGATTATCCTAAAAAAAATCAACACATTCTAAAACTTGTAATCTCATCATCAATTGATTAAAATCTACGGCAAAAAGAATAGTTCAATCACTATTGATTTTCAGTGATTTTTAATCTCTAGATGATGGGATTACAAGTTTCATAATGTGTTAATTTTTAAAGAGGATGATCAACATGGTGAAGAGGATATTTTCATCCAAAATCATTCCTTAGATCAATTTCAAACGGTCTCCATAGGTAATGTATGAATAACTATGTATGCGGATCCGTTTTCTATTTAAAATTGAGAAAAAACTACAAATTATGCACCACAAAACTACTATTGAAAATTAGATGGGTTGAACCTGACCAACTCGACCTTGGGTTGTGCTTGGTAAAAGATGCGTAGGCATGGCTCGAGCCTCGTCAGAGAAAGTGCCCATCTTAAAAAATAAAATTGGACACTTACAACCCAAACTAACCCCAAACCTATGTATAACCTTTTATTCTTAATATATCTTATTCTTAATACATCTTAATAAATTTGTTCTTAATATATTAAACTTATGTTTTTTTTTTCTTGAATTATGAATCACTTTCATTGCATGTGTTATAGTACGTCGTATCTACTTCCTACCTTGTTTACCTAGGTACGTGCGATTAAATATATGAATCCGAACCACTAAAAAAAAAAAATTGGTAGACGACTAAATTAAAATTCATTGTCTCTCCACACTTCCCAGTTTCTTATCAACGTGGGAATAAATCTATGAACCCAATGACTACATTTTTCTAAAGGGAGAGCGAGTCTATTAGTTGATTATTATTAAATAGTCAGGCTTCTAATGTCTTATGTTTTTTGTGGGATTTGGGCTAAAAACTTATACTTGAAAAATATTTTAAAATTTAATTCAATAAATATTTTCTTTTAGACTAAAGCCTCTGGATAACAGACTGAAATCCTATTTGGTGTGTATAGTTTACAGACACTGAAACCCTCTTTATACACTGAAACCCTCTTCGATTTGTTACCTAAGAGTTTCAGTTTGTTACCTAGGGGTCTTAGACTAAAAGAAAACATTTGTTAAGCTAAATTCTAAAATACGTTTCAAGTATAGGTTTTTTACCAATTTTTCCTATCTTTTTAAATTTTAAAAAAAAAAAAAAAAACCTTTTTAACAAACCAGCTTTCTAATATCAACCCGACCTAACCTACTTGAGAAATTCTCCACTCAAGCCTAAGGTTAGGTTGGACAGAGGTTTATGTACTTATGTACTTTGGGTTGGGTTGGAATCAGTCAAAGCATCAACACAACACAACCCACTGGACTTTCAGCTTTAATTACTATTTACTGCGGAGAGATTTGAGTGTGCAGTAGTTAAAATCCCCTGAATACTTGCAAGAGGTTAGGACTTAGGTGCCCCATCATTGTACCAAAACGATCCAACAAATAAGTTTGACTTGGATCGACAAAATCTACAAAAATTGACCTAACTAGAAACTATGTACGTCAGTGAATTACTACTTCAACTGCTTAATTAAGCTTACATAATCAAAAAACCAAAAAAGATTCCCAAACTACTAACTAATCTAAAGCTCCTAAACCCAACAAAAACCCTTGAAAATTAGATTCTTTGTCCTCCTAATTCCACCAAATCAGATATTAAATCACCATCTCCATCAACACATTCGTACCCTGTAGGACCCAGGTCAACCAGTTATCTCCCTCTCTTTATTTGTTTTCTCAAACAGAAGTGCAACAGATTACTTGGGTAAGCCTGTTACACACTTTTGGCCTAAGAGTCGTTTTATTGGTGCCTTTCAAAATCTTATTGATAGGTTCCAATTATATGCACCTTCCAAATTTGCATTTGTTGTTGTTGGCAGGCCCAAATCTTATTGGCATCTTCCAATTCGAAATCTAATTTTTTTATTTCAAAGCTACAAAATATATTATGAAACATGCAAGAATATCTAAAAAAGAACCTGATTGATGTTTTTTTGGAGAATTAAAAGACCCAATTCTCTCTTCCATCAATTGAAGAAGAAAGTTTTGCATGATGAAGTGGTTTACCAAAATAGGGACTGCCACTAGTAATTGTGGAGTCAAAATAAATTGACCTGGTCCAGCCTAATAGGGGCATGCTAATAATATTTCGGGGTGACTTTAAAATTTCCCTTGGACTAAATAACAAGTGAATGTAAAAACCTAAAGAATTCTTCCATTTTGTTTCATGGGCTTCTGAACAAGCCATATTTAAAAAAAAAAATTGTTGGAATCTAATTGCGAGGGAATACGTCGAACACCAATAAAACTACGTTTTTTTATAATTTTTTGCTCTAATACCACGTTAACAACCATTTATTTTAAAAGCTCGTTTTAATAAAGAGAGGCAATACAATATATGTCACATAATTACGTGGGTCTAATAGAAGTAGACTACGTTCATCTAACAAAAAGGACTACTAAGTGGGTCAACTGCCAATTTTGTCAATATGGTAGGACGCATTCTGATTTCATGTGTACTTAATTCGCAAGAGCAGTACCTTGGGGATTTTATGGATTGTAGTTCTTGGATCGAGTTAAGTACAAAAAAAAAACTAGTATTATTATATTTGTAAACTTTGATTTTCTAGGGCTCTCTATACTATAATGCTTTGTTCTTCAAGATATGATCAATCTCAGTTTTGTTTGCATATTAAAATCTCTTATTTTTGGGGTAAGTTACTTAACCATGCCAACTTCATAAAAAAATGTAACAATAATAATCCCACCTTCATAACTAATCTTTGATTAATATTAAAGTGACAAAATGGTCTTTTTAATTAGTTTCTCCTGTTAATAGTTTTGATCAGGACTTTTTGTTCAATAGCAAGATTCAAGATACAGAAGACCTTGTTACAATGATAGGAAGCATAGATTTTCATAGTTTATGTATTGATATTGAATCTCACAAAAGAAATTCATCTTTAATTAGCTAAACGGTAACTATCGGAACAGATAGTGCACTATCCGAATCCGTATCCGAAAAAAAATATTCGATATCCGAATTCGATCCGATATTCGAACGGATATTGTATTTCACGATTCGAATTCGTATCCTAATTTTTTTTTTGAATATCCGATTCGATTCGATAAGTCAATCCGATTCAGATATTATTCGAAATTTGATAATATGGAACTTAATTTTTACTATATTTAGACTTTTTTTTCATTTTATGTATATTAATACCTATTATATAATATATTATATATAATTATATATATTATATACAATTTTTATGTTTCATATATGAGGTTTTTATGTATATGTGATTTCTTATCGAATCGGATATTAACGGAGCGAATTCCTTAATATCCGAATTCGTATCCGTATCCGTATCCGAAAATCTTTTTTATTCAAAAAAATTATTTGATATCTGAATCATATATCCGAAATTTCGAATACGAATTCGAATCGGATTCGAATTTTCGACTATCCATTGACATCCCTATAATTAGCAATCTAGTTCAAAAAGAAAAAGCAAAAATAGCAAATTCTGAGAAGCTAATTTTTTGACAAAAGATTCTAACCCTTGATTGCAATGATTCGACAGTTTATAATTGGCTAAATTTTTGTTGTGGTTGGCCTTTCATTTATAATGTGGCCCTTAATAAACGAGTGAGATTGAACCGTTAAATGATTGCAATCCAAGGTTAAGACCATTTGCCAAAACCTAGTGTAGTGCCCCATGATACAGACCCAATAAGCAATAATTCTTCAAACTCTTTTTATTTACCTCTTTAGAAAATAACAAAAGTTTATTCTATAAATTATAAATATCTCTTTCACATATTAATTTTTATAAATAGAAACGTGTTACATGCACCAGATTATGCTAGAAGAAGGCTCCCTATTTGCTTTCTTCCAAAGTTTAAGTTGTAGGAGAAACAGATTTAAGTTAAGAGACAAAAGAGATAAGAGATGTGTGTGAACGGAAGACATATTTGAAGAAGGCTGCTGCTTTCTTTCAATAACTCTTGTGGTAATGATGATAAAAGAGAAAAATAAGAGAAATAGCCAAGGGGGAAAAGGGTGGGTCCATCCCCATCTTCAGTCTCCATCTTTAAGGGGGAAAAGGGTGGGTCCATCCCTCATCTTCAGTCTCCATCTTTACCATCATGAAACCTACAACAAAATTAAACCCGCCCTCTACTTTGCATTCTAATTTTAATCTTTTTTAGTCAATGCCTTTTCAAATTCAAAGCCCTTTAATCAACAATAAAAAAAAATCACCCCATCTAATTATTCTATTTTTATGATTCAATCATGATGTCATGTTGTGCAATTGATGACCTAGATTGATCAAGACACGTGGCATATGCTCATTGGTTCTCGGCATCTAATATATGTTTGTAGTAAGGTTTTTAGATCATGAATGTCATGAAATTAGGTATCTAGATCTTGCATAATTTGATGATCATTGATCAAGCATTTTATCATGCAATGTGGATCCTAAATCATTAGTTGTATTTTTTTTTTTTTTTTGGGTGTGTTTGTTAAATATTCCAATACTAGAATCATGCAATCAAGCTGAACTGAAATTGAACTTTACCATTTTCGGTTCAACATATTTCAATATCAAAATTCGAATTAACCGCTAGGAACCAAAACCAATAGAATTAAATTGGTTTTGATTCTAGTAACATTTTTTATGGAACAGGAACATGTTAGACATGGAATTGGCTTCCAAATTTTGAATTTCTATTTGATATATATAGACCTTAATTTTAAACATTTTTTGTACTATCGGAGATTGGATTGAATCGAAACAACTGAGAAATAACCATAATCAAAATGAATAATCCTAATTCCAGTTCTAAATACGAGAACCAGGATTAGACTAGAATCTAAACCAACAAGAACAAAAACTAGACTTGTTTAGGTTTTAATCCTGGACAGTTAGAACCTAGGGACCAGGGTAGTTCAATAACCAAACAGACCCAAAAAGGAGCCCTAGACACCCGTAACTATTAACAATTTAGACCATTATTAAAAAAGAAATTAAAAATTATTTTTGTGGACAGCGTCCCTAGAAACGCCTCCGCGGTGCGTTTAAAATTTCAAGGGTGTTTATATAAAATAATAAGAAATGTGGGACCCAATTAAACCGAAGGGGAATGTAGAAAATTGTCAACGATACAAGTCAACCCCCACTCAAAATCAAGGAAGACTGACCTAATGACGCGTGTCATAACTTCTCAGATCCAATGATTATTTGAGACTTGTCGTCAACCTTAAAAGATTAACCCTAAATTTCAAACTCAACCCTATTAATTTGGTCCTAATCAAATCAAATTTCTTAATTAATTAAATAAAGAACAAAAACCCTTTTTTTTTTTTTTCTTTTTCTGTTTGGTTGATTTTTTTTCTTTTCTTTTTTCTGAAAACCTTATTACTGCATTTGAAGGTATAAGTTATTTTTGGGCGGAATAAGAGTAATGGTAGGGCCACCATCAAAGACATCTTGACTCGTAATCTACGAGAAAATGATTCAGAGACAGATTTTAATTGAAAATGATCATCAATCTTCACTAAAAAAAAATTGTAAAATTTTAGAACTTCTAACCGTGGCTCCTCTATATATGTGGTGGGATTTTGAGTCATTCATTTTAACCAAGATAAGTCATTATATGATTTTAAACTACCAAATATATTAAAAAAACTGACAACCAATACACATTGGCCGCATTCTATCTTCCATGGGTCTATTATTGATCCCAAAACAAGTATTTTTCTTATCTATGTAACCCTAAAAGATGCATAGGGAGGGGACCTAATTAAGTCATTAATGAAACACTTTCATGTACGTACTGTACTATATTATATTGTTTTGGATTGGATTAATAATAGTAAGGAACTTGGGGATAGGTTGTGGGTAGGACGGTAGAAAAGAAATCATCCTAGTTTGATGACTACTTTTCAATTACCACTAGTTGCTCTACTTATCCAAACATATATCAATTAAATTAATTTACGAGTAATGCTAAGGTGTTAATTAACTGTTGAAAAATATCTATGTTATTGAATTGATTTTTGATCCTCGTTGAGATTGATTAAGTTTTGAGTTTTTCTCTGGGAGATAATTAATTTGCTCTATATCAATCAATATTTTCTTTTACCGACCAAATAAAAGAAATAAAAATTAGTCTAAGGTTTTGATTCAAAAAAATATTAATCTAAAGCGACAACTTGATGTGGCATATTGGAACCCTCGCTTTGAAATCGGTTTCCAATAAAAAAAATAGAAAATTAGAGTTTAGACCATTATATAATAATTAATTAGTGTTTAGTATTTGATAATTTTAAAATATGTGTTTAATCCTAAATGGTAGTTACGTTTGTATTGTAAGTAACAATAATACTCTTATTTTGTAACCAAACCAAATATTCTCCACTATAATTCCTATTTTTTCTCTCATATTCTCTTAACGGAACAAAATACTCTTTGACTACAATTTTTAATTTTTCTTAATTTTGTAAAATTATATATTAAAACTAGATGGACGCTTTGTATGTCATCGAATTCGAAAAATATTAAAACTAGGGACTGAGATTCATGTCACGTGGTTAATAATCATACGCGTGTAAATCAGTATAAAAATTTGTAATAACTTATCCACAATTATGAAGAAGATATGGATTATTAGAATTCCTAAAAATAAGGAATTTATAGTTATTACATTGATTTTTTAAACTGTTTCAGAAGTGTTGAAACAATTACAAAAGGGTAATAAATGAAATTTAACTTATAGAAAATGGTTTACAGTGGACTAAATCAATATTTTAAGAAGTTTAAAAGACTAACAACTATTTTTTTAAAATGATCACGAGATCTTTTGTGTATTTTAAAAATATCAAATACTAAACACTAATTATTTTTTCCCTTTTGGGTTTTTAACCAATTTTATGTAAAAAAAAATGGTTTACTGGATAATGAAAATTAAGCCATCTTTAATTCATTTTAAATGTTAGAAGCAGGATCGATATAATATATATTGTTGACGTGGCCTATTGACGTTGGGTCTTGTTAACGTGTGCCCTTAGGGCACACGATAAGGATGTTTTTGAAGGGATTTTTTTACAAGTTACAGGTCTTCAAATCAGCTGAATTTTTGTAAGCATAATATTATCATTATTTATAAGATGTCCACAAAAAATCAGCTTAATCAGAGATATCTAATCCTCTAAACAAATCACTTTAAATTTCAGCCGTTCATTCAGACTATTAAAGTCTAAATTAAGTGTTTGTGGTGCTAGAGGGTGCTAGAGGACTCCGATTGAGCTTATTTTTTTAGATATGATATAAATAGTATAAATAATATACATATCAAAAAATCAGCCCATTTGGACAACCTTAAGAAACTAAACAAAACTCAAAACCAAAAAGCTTAACAAAATCCATTGATGTTTATAGTGCGTGTTTTGTATTGTTTGGAGACTTTATTTTTTTATTAATAAAAAAAGATTTCATTGACAGAAAAAGGGGTATACCATCAGATTTCATTGATCAACGTTTTTGTTTTTTTTTTTTTGTTTTTTTTTTTTGAGTCTTGGAGTGAACATTAGTAATGGGTTGACCAAGGTGGTTGTTGTTGGTGCACGTTGGGTTGACCCGAAGGAAAAACCTATTGACCAAACAACTTAAGCCATTTCCCTTCTAGATATTCAATTACTTCCAAATAATTAAGATGGATGGGACTCTAACATAGTCAACTCAGATTATCATTTGCCAGCCCTTATCTAATTCTGGGTTCCTGTGGTGGGTCTCGGCAGCGCAGAGCTCATATCTAGACCACTTGTTTCCTTCCGACCACCACGTGAACTGCTCCTTCCTACTTCCACGGCCACAGCCACACTACTTTCTGTCCGCCCTTTTTTTAAAAAGTTTTAAGTATACCGGGCTATGGGTTTTTGTCTTCTTCCATACCTCATTTTTACATCACTATGACATCACTATTCTCATTCTTATATATACATTTGAGAAAAAAATTACTCATGGCTTGACTTATGGTCATTCATAGTTAGATGGGACTTACTCGATCTTTTGAGATCAAAGTGATTTTAGGTGTTTATCAAAACTTAAGCCTATATTCTATTTCCATCGGGCCATAAATCAGGTAGCCAGTGGTCCAAATAATGCCTACTCATTTGGAAAATGCTAAATGTATAGGACTTTTGAACGTACTTTTTATCTTTGAATTGGTGCACTACTAATTTTGCATATTTTTTTAGTAACCCATAACCATGTTATCAATAAAATTTAGTAATCAATTTGGCACGTCGATCTTATTTATAAAAATAGTAAAATAAGAACAAAATATTAAAAATATGTTTTTTTTAAAGAAAAAATAAACCTAATAATAGACAGCCAAGTGAATAATTAAGAGAGGAATTAAACAAAGGATTATGATTTGTGCTTTAATATAAACAAACAGAGAGATTAGATAGAGGTGAACAGGTTGTCCTTCACTTTCTTATTCAAAAGTGTATATGGGATAGCTAGGTAAAGGAACCGGATAAGCCTCTTATAAATAGGATTTAATTCTGATAACTTAATTATATAGCCTAAACTAGCATTTTTAATTGACAATTTCCAACTTTTGATAAAAAAAAAAAAAAAAAAAATTGACAGCTTCCAACTTCCAGCTTAATTTATTGAGACGCTTTATTACAATAATATGAATATGTGACAAAAATCCCACTAATAAATGGGTTGATCTCTAATCTTTGAATATGAAATAATAGTCTGTTTGGACAAGGAATTTTAGAGAGGGATTTTGTAAGGACCAAGAATTTTGAGAAAAAATATAACATGATTTTTCCACAAAATCCCTGGTCCCCACAAAATCCCTGGTCCCTACAAAATCCCTCCCCCAAATCCCTTGTCCAAACAGACTATAAGATAAATTCATGCTTATTAATTTCGTAATAATGAAACACGAACCTAATATGAAATAATGAGGCGCTACATAATGATGTGGCATCTTATAATTAATTCCTTGACTGTGCTCTTTGAGACAGAGACTAATGAAATTTAAAATCAAACACCCACATTAATAGCATTACTCATTTAATAGGAGAATCAAACACCAAAATAAACACACATTTTTGAAATACAGTTCCATTCGGATAGTTCAAAACATGCATCATTTGAGAATAGTATTAATTCATGTGGATCCGGGCCACCTCCAATTGTATGCCTGAATTATATAGGCCCTGATTATTTGTATATGTAGTTTACTGTATGTGATGGGTCATGACATTTTATGAAACAAGTGAAAGAGGATTAGAGAACATTCCATCAGTAGAAAAAAGACAAGCAGAAAATCCAAAGAGTCGATGGCTCTGAGCTAATATCTTTTCCAGACCTAGCTAAAGCTACCGACCTGTCTTACCCTAAAATGTATCTTTTTATATTTGTCATTGGCCTATAATATCACCACACCACCAACCCAAAGGGCCAAACTAATCTCTCTCTCTCTCTCTCTCTAGATCTCTCTCTAGGAACAACTAAATTATGGAGTCAACATTTATTAATTTTTTTTAGCAGCACCTGATGAGTGTATGCGCATCCGTGTTCTTGTGCACTAACATCTAAAACTGTAATGGGGTCCAATAGAATTTTAGGATAAGGACAAGTCCCCAATTCATAAGTGTCATGTCGTTACTCCTTTGAAATCAGTATCTGTTAACCCACTGGAGTTTTGCTAGAATAACACCAAAATTTGACACCAAATATTACATCTGCTTTTTAAAAGTGGTATGAGGGGCTGAAATGGAATTAATGCTTTTTCATGATTGGTTTTGGATCAATAAAATAAGCAGATGTAATCTTAGATGTCAAAATCTGGTGTCCCTCTAGTAATGCCCGGTAATTAGACACTGATTTGGAGTGTGTTTGGATCAAACTCATGGATTTACTACTATGGAACAAAGTTTTATATATTTTTTTTCCCTAAATTACACTTATAAATAATATTTTTAGGCTTACACCAGCTACTACAACTAATAGTGTATGTTGTTATTTATAGTTTAGATTCGAAATCAATTCTCGTTAGCATTGAGTTAATGATTTTCTAAATGACATGCTCATCTCCTTCGTATATATATATATATGGTCACATATTCTTATTTAATTGCTCAATTTAACAAAACCATCTTATATTTTTGAATGGAGATGGTTGGGCGGTTTTAAAAAACTTGTAAAAAAACCCTTATTCATATAGGGTTCACGTGAGGATAATATGAGAACAGTTTTTTCGACCAATTCAAGAATGATTCATAATTAGATGAAGATATTTCTTCTCCACTATTTAGATCATCATATCAAAAAAATTAGCAAATTCTAAAACTTATAGTTCTATCAAAAAAATTGGTTGCAATGATAAAGAATCGTAGAGAAATTAAAGCGCAGTTGGTTAAGAATGAAGATGTGTGTTTTTGTTGTTGTTGATAATTAGGATGTTCAGACTTCTTATAGCACCCACCAAATTCCTGAGGTAGAGCAATCCTCCAAATTTACATTAATGAGTAAGATCTTATTATTAAATTTGTTGAAATCCAACTCAAAATCAATTGACAATAAGTAGAGTGGTCCAGAATCTTTATATACCTGACGTGGAGCATGTATGGTGTTTGGACCTATCATATGTGAGCATACTCTGGTCCAATATTAAATTTGCGAACATCCAATTCAAAATAAATTCCAAAGTGACCTAAAATCTTCATAATATTTGGGTTGTAAAACTTTCATGGCAGAGTAGGCTGGATGCGAAACAACCATTTGGCCAATCCTTAACCCTAAACCCTAAGCCATTAGGCCAGCCTCTTGAGGTTTCGAAATGTGTTAAAAAGACCGGCACCTGTACTCAGACCATTGAAATGATTTGGAGTGTAGAATATAAAACTTTCGCTTTCAAAGGATGTTAGAGTCTTGGGAAGGCGGAAGTGGGGCCAGGTTGTGTAATACGCGTGCACACTAGTGGGTCCCACGTTTTGACTCATGAAGACTGACAAAGGGTCATAAGCATGACGTCCGGATAGCAGTATGTTTCGGAGTCAATTCCTGGCACCTGTCGCCGCCTCTCATCGAATGGGCGGTTTTATAAAATAAAATTAATTATTATAGGCGGAAAAGCACCGGGAAAATTATTTTATTTAATTAGTTGTAAAGATACAAGGACGTGAAGGACACGATAGTTTAAAAATTGGATTGGAAGCGAATTCTTTTTCTGTCAAGGGGGTAAGGGGGAATTTACGCCAAAATCTTTGATAAGGAATCGATCCTTCTTGGTCGGTTATAAGGGCAACTCTAGTGGAGTCCCTTAACATCTTAAAATGGACCCTTGCTACTAATTTAGAGATTCTTAGTGGAGAGTCCAATAAACAAGCTAGACGGTTGAGCCCACCGCTCAACCATTGAGCATACGTTTTTTTTTTTATTTCTATAAAATAGGAAATTAACTTCTCTCTTTCTTCCTATTTTTTCCCTTAAAAAATCTAACAAAATATCTCTCTCTTCCTTTTTTTCTCTTTTTTCTCTCTCTGGATATATATTTACCCATTTTAAGGGATTACCACTACAGCAAAAACACCTTTTAACCTCTAGGGTTCGACATTAAGGGATCTATTTTTTCATATCCCACTAGACCTGCCCTAAGTAATAAGAGATCTAAATGACTGATTACTAGAAAATGTAATACAATGTGTTTTTCTTGTGCACATTAATTTTTTTGAATTAATCCAAGAGAGTTAACCAATGATAAAAGCCCCCTCCCTCAACTCAACTTGGAGGTTAGTTACCTTAAGGCCTAAGGCGTCTCTTAGATTTAACGGGCTTTATGCAAAAATTAAAAATAAGGCACATGCATTAAAAACACTAATTTTTAGTGTAACCTTTATGTATTTTTTAAAATAAATCTCACTTAAAACTGCTTTAAAAAGGAAAATTTTTATACTCACCCACTAATTTTGTTTAAACACCCTACTTATTCTTATACCTTATTCAAATCCACATGTAGGCCTATGTAGGGATGACCTAAGAGGTTGATTCTTTGTAAAGATGATTTTTTCACAATGGAGATCACCCTCACAAGAAAATGATATTGTTTTAAGACTTTTAACCTCACAAAAAAATGATTGATACTTTAAGCTTTTTTAGCCATATTTTATGGTTAATTTTTAACCGAATATTGATTAGATTTAAAATCCTAGAACCATTTCATATACTGTGAGAATGATCTACATGGTGACTAGTCACCCTCACAAGAAATAAGCCCTTGAATCATCATCTTGTAGGCCCTAAAGATAAGGTGTAAACAAAGCGTAACTATATATGAGGTAATACAATAAAAAAATTAGGGTCTTGTGCGATCACACCTCTCGCACTTGCTCAAAGCCAGGCCTGTTAGGACCACTTCACAAAATTATTTTTCAACTTACCCCGTAGTGTAAATTAGAGGTTTACACTGACCTTAGTTAGCAATGTGGATCATGATATTTGAATAATCAGGCCATTCTAAAGGATATTACATCATAGTTTATTGCGCTACTATTTTTTGGACTCTGTAGAAATGATTCATGGTGTTCTTCACACAATGTGGATCATGATATTTGAATAATCAGGCCATTCTAAAGCGCCAATGACATAAAATTTAGTCGCAAACACATGACTATTGCGTACATAAAAATTTTATATATTTTGTGGGTAAATCTATTCTTGAAAATAATCTAGATTTGGAGACCCAGCCAGGCCTCATGTCAACTCTACTTGCCCCTATATATTTTGAATAATATGTATATATAGGCTTAAGTTTAAGTCTCCGGGGTGGCAAAAAGAATATTAAGACAGTTACTAAGCTGAACTATCAAGAAAAATTAACTGATGAAGTCATGGAAATGACCTAACTTTTATGTCTCAATTAATTCTTCAATATTCTTGAAAATAAACTTTAGTATGGGTCAACCAATTCTTACTGTTATACCTTTCTTAAAGAATTTTGTCAATAATTTTGAGATATTTGAAAACTAGCTAAAAAGCTTTTATATGAATTTAAACTTTAATTTTACACTTACCTTGCAAGCTAATTCACAGATTTTTGGAACTTAATTATGCCCATTTTGACTTGTAAGAAAAAGACAAAACTCTACCTATTTGCAATTGGGCATTGAGGGGGGCTGCTCCAATAAGAACAAAGTCAACAAATCATCGTCAAGTTTGACCCGTATACCTAAATTTGGAAAGTTTGCCACACCTTTCCACAAGAAAATTAAGTAAACGCAGATTTGGTCAACCTCTCGATTGATCATCATCAGAAGATGGTCATATACCCATGAGGAGGCTTGAGGACTAGGGCTACTCCTCGTCTGGTGCCTTTCTGATTCATCTCTTTCTTTAAAATGGCTACTTTCACAAATTTTTTTTTTTTTTTCATTTTCAAGTTTCAGCAAACAAGATTTAAAACTTTTCCTATTACGTGTTGGATACAATAGTCAAAGATGTGCCCTAATTTAAGAATTGTAAACACATTTTTCATGTAATTACAATAGTCAAGCTATTAAGCATTGCCATTTCACTTGAGGTAGCGTGTTCGTATCGAACACTTGGACATGCGTATCCGTTGCGGATATTCTGTAAAAACATTACACATTTTTCATGTAATTTTTGTTGCAAATATGTTCCAAACATAATCTAAATATATCTCAGACATGTTTTTTGTCCTTCTCTCTTATCGAAGTCCTTTTGTGTTAAGAGATTTGCTATGATTTTTTTTAAAAATTTCATCAATGATTTTTTTATATAAATTTATACTATTGTTTATTCTCTCCATTTTCATTCCTTATTTTTTTAAAATTTAAAATGTCATCGTGTCTATATAGCCTAATGTGCGTATGCCATGCCTATGTCTATGCTTCCAAGAACCTAGAACAAAAACTTGTGCCCCAATCGGAGAAACAGGTAGATTCACTTTGCATCGAGGTTATGGGCCTTCTCATTAGCCCATGTAACAAACAACTCTTCACATCCAACAGTTTTTTTTTTCTTTTCCAACAGCAAAAATATCAAAAATATACATGATTTTCCAATGTAAGGGGTCATCAAATTATTCCAAAGATATTAATGACGTCATTGGTTCCAAAAGAATGTGACACGTGGTATCTCCTGACGAGGGTACTTTAGAATTAAGAGCCTAAATTACTTTTTCTTTCTTTTTATTTTTTTTTCTTTCATCATACCATATAGCTTTTCTTATAAGACATCGAAAAAAAATAAAAATTAAAAGAATAATAAAAAAATATTTAAAAGAAGAAAAAAAGGAAATTCGATTTTGAAATAAAATACCCTTTTATATTTGTCTCTAATCATACTTCCCAAAACCCTAAAAAAAAAAAAAATGTCAACCGGATTCCTTCCGGTCATTTCCACCGTCCGTACAGCTAAAAAGCCTTGTATAAATAAGAGTGAGTGGTAGACATAAAATTTCACCTAAAAACCTAAAGCTGAAGACAGAGAGAGAACTGAAAACAAAAAACAAATAACACAAACACCAAGCTAGAGAGAGAAAGAGTGTGTGTGTTTTGTAGAGAGAGAAATTTTTTAATTTCTTGGAGCTAGACATGGCGGATGAGTTTCATAATCAGAGTGGGATTTGCAGTGGGAATTGGTGGAATTCAGAGAGGAATGGATTATCCTTGCCTTTCTCAACAGCTCCAAATGATGTTGGAATTAGCTATGGAACATGGGGAAATACAACTGATCATCATCATCATCAGATGTCATCAG
Organism: Macleaya cordata; assembly: GCA_002174775.1. Lineage (NCBI taxonomy): Eukaryota > Viridiplantae > Streptophyta > Magnoliopsida > Ranunculales > Papaveraceae > Macleaya > Macleaya cordata. The sequence goes on along the minus strand of MVGT01003113.1, from coordinate 72,430 downwards.
AGCAGATGAAGTCTAGAATATCATCTGATGAATCGTCTTCAATTTCCGGTAGCTCATCGAATATTGTTTATCATCATCAAGATGCTCAAAAACAACAAGAATCGGATTCCGTCGGTGAAGGTGGAGGCAGCAGCATATTGATGGATTCCACCTTACAAATGATGGGTTTTGGCCTTTCATCTTCATCTTCTTGCTCACTTGATTGGAACCAAAATTACATAAGGTGGTCCATTTATGGTTCTAATTTTATTCCTTTTTTACTTTGTAAAGCTGAATAAGAATCAATTAATATTTAACATCACTTTAAAGTTTAATTTAATTTAATTCATATTTTTGATTTACTCTAATTAAATGATGATGTTTTGTTCTTATCTATCAGCAATAATAATCGAAGTAGTAGTGGAAGAGCTGATGATCATCAAGTACTCCTAAAGGAATGGAGTCTGAAAAATTTTAATGGCGGTGGTGGTGGTGGTGGCGGCGGCGAAGATTCGGGTATTAATGGTTTTAAGCAAATAAATCATGGGTTTGCTTTAGACCATCAACAACATCCTTTAAGTTCAGGTGATCGTTCTAGTGAATGTACGGTGACTTGCGAGGGTTTACCGACAAGTTTTCCGATGGATTCGACGTTATACGGATGTCCTTCGACGTTATTGCAAGGTCTATTTGAACCTGATCATCATCTTCAACCACAACAAACTACTTCTTATGAGAATCCAACAGTGAATAATTGTCATAATCCATCTTTAACAAATTATTTCATGTCAAATTCCAATGATCTTTCATCAACTACTACTTCCAATTCCTGGTCGAAATTTCCTCATCAGTTCCTCAAGACTACTTCACCTCCGAAACAGCAACCAAGTAATAATAATAATCAGTCCTTGCACTTCTCCAACAAGGCTCCATTTTGGAACGCGTCTGCGGCTGCCATGGCTAATGGTCGATCAAGCTTCTTTCCGTCGCAGCAAATCCAATTTCTAACATCAAATTTCGAGGAAAAACCAAATTGTAGCAACCACACTGTGAGTAAGGTAATTCAATTCGCTGTGGTTGTACCACAAGAAAAATGGTCTTTTACAACATTAAATTTACAATGTTTTTATGGAGATGTTGTAAAAATTAGGTCGTGAATATAAACGTTCTCGTATGTGCAAATTTTTTCTTAGAAATTAATGTTACAAATTTTATATTTTTATAACATTTTACCACGAAATATGTTAGATTTTAAAGCGCTTTTTTTTTTTTATTTGTTTTCCAGCCGAAGGCAGAAGAAGTTCGCGACTCAAGTTCAGTGATGAAGAAAAGCAGCAATGAACCCTCATTCAAAAGGCCTAAAATTGAGACCCCGTCCCCATTACCGACTTTTAAGGTACGGATATATGAACAATCCTTTTGAGTTTGATCAGAGGGAACTAGCTATAATTCAGTTACTTTTCAGACATGGTTGATAACTTCTAGTTTTGTTTTTTAATTCAATTAGGTCAGGAAAGAAAAATTAGGGGATCGAATCACTGCACTCCAGCAATTGGTTTCACCCTTTGGAAAGGTGAGGAGCTGAATTACTTTAACAAACAGTATATACTACAAACATCTTTAAAATTTTCAAATTCGAAAAGCTTTCTTTCGTTTCTAGCTCTAATCGAATTTTATTCTCTAATTGTTTCAGACGGATACCGCTTCGGTGCTCTTCGAAGCTATCGAATACATCAAGTTCCTCCATGATCAAGTTGGTGTAAGTTCCATATCATTTTTTTTTTAAATCCCATTATATATTTTCATGTATATAATGAAAATGAATTAAATACTAATTAATTCATGTTTTGCTACATAAAATCAGGTTTTAAGTGCTCCATATCTTAAAAATGGAGCTCACATGCAACACCATCAACAGGTATACACAAATTAATTAAACTTTTCATTTTTTTCACATAAAATAACTGATTCAACTAGTGATTTTCATTTTTTTTTGCGTAATTAATTAACAACTGAAGCATTTGAACACGTGCAGAATTCTAACAAAACAAAGGAAGCCCAAGGAACCCAACAAGATTTGAGAAGCCGTGGATTGTGTTTAGTGCCAATTTCAAGTACCTTCCCAGTTACTAACGAGACTGCAACTGATTTTTGGACACCTACTTTTGGAGGAACTTACAGGTAGAGAGAGAAACAAGTGAAGTTAATTACTGATTCTTTCTCTCTCTCTACAACTAAATGTATATGCTATCAAACAAGAAGAAAAGTTGGGATTCATGATGAAGTGAATGAAGAGAGAGAAGCCCAGAACTCAAATCACAGACTATAATCTGAGGAAGAAAAGCCAAACCCTAGAAGAAGATGATGAACCATCAAAGTATACAGGCAATGTTGGGCCAGCTACAGGCAAAATGATGTAGGATGGCCAGGAATTAAGGGACTAGTTCATGAAGAGAATATACTGATGTAATAAATATCCAAGTATTTTAATTGGAGAGGTGGGTTAGGGATGGGAGAACAGGTAGTGGTGCTAAATTTGCAGATTTATTAGATTAATTTTAGAGAGAGAGAGAGAAAGAATTAATTGTTGTTAATTAGTAACTGATGAAGTTTAGTAGAGAGAGAAAGAAGAGAGAGAGATATATAAAGGGTACTTTGTTGTTCCTATTGCTATATAATGTGTGTATAAGGCTGGCAACACCTTTGTTTATTAAGGAAAAAAATTAAAAAGATTGAAAAGAAATATAAAAGAATAACTGAATTTAATTCTGAATAGGGTGTTTGAGTGTGAAGTGTGTGGAGATGGGTCTGATTGAATAAGATCAAATAACCTTTTATTTGTTTATATGTTTGGAATTTGGTATAGTGGAAGCTAGTCAGAGGGTGGGCCCACTGGCGCCTCTCTTTTTTTTAGGGCATAGATTATTCGAAATGGAGAGATCGATCTGTGTGTTTGTGTGAGGAGGGAAGGGAACTATCAGGCATGCTTTTGTGCTTTTCATGGAATGGTCACATTGAAGGGCATCCTTTGGAAGGTAAAAGTACTGAGAGGCCAAACTCTCCCAGATCCTCTCTCTCTCTCTCTCTCTCTCTCTCTCTCTAAGGTCAAACATAAAGTTTGTTCCTATGTTGCTTAATTTGATTTACAAATGGGTTTTGCAAAGAATTACAGTATTGGCCAATAAGCAATGATGTAGCAGGATGTTCCATAGTGTGTCATCCTAATTTATGAAGGGGTTTTGAAAAAAAAGTCCCTCTAAAAAAAGTTATTATGATTTTAGTAGGGACTAAAGTTATAAAACAAGGACTAAACTTATAATGATTTTTTTTTACAGAGACTTTTTTTACATTTTCCAGGAACCATACCAAGTCCCAAGACGGCGCTTGGGAAAGAACTGAAGAGGAACGCGCGCAAGCGGTTCACTGCACATAGCGGGGAGCCCACCAATACAAGCGAACCAAACACCACTCACACGCCAATACGTTGTCATCCAACAACCATCCTCCTCGGTCGACCACGCAACGCCGCGCTGTGGGTTTCGCAGCCACCACCGCGCCCTCCTACTCATCGGGGCCTAACGATTGCCCCGACGGTCGGGTGTGGGTTGCGCGCTTCAGCGCCATCCATTTTCGGGGCTAGTTGATTCGGCAGGTGAGTTGTTACAGTGGCGGACGGCGCAACGCGATCCGACCTTCGAACGACTCTCGGCAATGGATATCTCGGCTCTAGCATCGATGAAGAACGTAGCGAAATGTGATATTTAGTGTGAATTGCAGAATCCCGTGAACCATCGAGTTTTTGAACGCAAGTTGCGCCCTAGGCCACCAGGCCGAGGGCACGCCTGCCTGGGCGTCACGCACCGAGTCGCCCCCCTCCCCCCGCGGGCGGGAGGGGGCGGACACTGGCCCCCCGTGGGTTATATATGAATCTTAATTTCCTCCTCATCTATTTAGAGGTTGCTATCTAGCTCATCTATGCATGACAAAGATTTAAATGTAATTGACATCGATATTTGTTTTTTTAATTTCTTTTTATTTGTGAATATTGATCAAGGTAGAAGGTCGTAATGAGCCTTAACCCAAATAAAAACATGCGCGCGAATAGTTAGTCTTTCATAACTCAAACGGATGCAAAGGTATTGAAAATGGCTAAAAACTTGCGAAAAACATGAAAATTACTAATATTCATCTCTAGGAATTCAACCATTTCGAACAAACAGAAAGAAAATTTATATTAAAAAGAAAAATAATTATTAAAATAAAATTTTACATAAAATAATAAAAATACACGATTTAAGGGCCTAAAAATGAAGAATTTATTAGCCAAATAATGGCGTACATCACGGCGAGAATTTTGTTCCCCATGCCCCATAGACCAAGCAGGTCAACTTTTTAGGTAATTCCAACGAAACCCATCGATGGCCCATGCATGTCGTCTATCGATCGCGCCATAGATCGATTAACGACTAATAATCATGACATATATATTAGTACTTAAAATTATTACTTAGGTTGGTATCTCTTTGATACTACTTTAATTTTTTTTCTTCTTCTTTTGAATTGATTAGAAGGGAGGAAGCATTATACCAAATTTAGAGCATTGGGATCAATTCTTGCTAGGGTACTTGATTGGAAATTTCTTTTTATTTTTATTTTGTAGGTCAGATAGATATAACTTTATTGATATAAGGGAAAGAATATATAAAAGCTCTTTAGCTTCCAGGGCATCCATCCCCTCCTGTAATGTCTAATAAAGAAAATATATGACTCTCTCTCTCTCTCTCTCTCTCTCTCTCTCTCTGCTTGAATCAGTAAACAGTTACAGTGTTGCTTTAAAGGACACCATTTTTGTCTTCTTGGTCTATCAAGAATATTTTTTTATTTCCATATATCTTTCATCCTCCATCATCGTCATCATGATGATGACATATATAAACATTTATTAATAACAGCTTAATTATTCTGAACCATATCGATCAATGGATGTTGGTTATATTATGTGCTAAACAATTCTTAATTAGCCATCCATTTCTCACTGTAACTTCAATTCAAATTTTATTTATCTTTCAAAAAAGCCAACTCCACTTTAAAAATAGCTTGTAACTGAAATGCTACACTTTGATATATACTTAGGAGATGATGGAAAAGAGAAAACNGCTTAATTATTCTGAACCATATCGATCAATGGATGTTGGTTATATTATGTGCTAAACAATTCTTAATTAGCCATCCATTTCTCACTGTAACTTCATTTCCATTTTTACTTATCTTTCAAAAAAGCCAACTCCACTTTAAAAATAGCTTGTAACTGAAATGCTACACTTTGATATATACTTAGGAGATGATGGAAAAGAGAAAACCCAAATGAAACACTTTTTGCAGTACATGACGAGAATAGTACCACATGAGATATGAGAGCCTAGCAACTTAAAATATAATGATCCTAGGTCACACCACTCATTACCAATTGGTTTTGAGTTGGATACCGACAAACTTAATATGATATCAAAGCGCAGGCCCACACGTGATAGGCCCAACGGCTACACGTGCTCCCTGTCACCCAAAAAGAGTTTCACGTGTTAGGCACAAAAGAACGCAACATGTGAAGGGCGTGATGAGAATAGTCGTACATGAGATATGAGAGCCTAGCAAACTTAAAATATAATGATCCTGGGTCACACCACTTATTACCAATTAGTTTTGAGTTGGATACCTACAAACTTAATAGTACATAAAGCTTTGGTAGGAGAGAAAGCATCTGCAACTCATATCAAGCAAAACTATGTTAACAGATTTGATGCAATGTAACAGCTACTTATCAAACTTTTGTTTCTTTTGATAGGTCTTGTTGTCAAGCTTTAGATTATCTATAGTTTTTGTATTAAGCCCACACTAGATTTTTCTTCTTATTCTTTTCCTCTCTTTTTTTTTTTCCTCTTTTTTTAGAGTATGTGAATGTCTTTTTACCCCTTCTATCTGAGGTGTAAATTTGACTTGTTTATGGTTACTTAATTGTTGAAGCCTTTGAGTTTTACCACATTTATTTTTTAAAAATTCTTCTCTTATTATGTTTAAATTGCCTTTTCGATAGCTACATATAAATCGTTGATTAAAGAGCCTTCGAGTTTTATCTCATCTGCTTTTTTTGACATTAATTTTTCTAAGTTATAGGAACATCATCATCTCGTTCAACCAAAAGAGTAAACTCTAATGATTTAGGATGGGATGGGTGGGCCTTAGCGGGCTTTTTTGTCTGCTTCGAGAAAAGAGAGTGGGCTCCTTATGGGCTATAGTTGTTCTGGGCCAAGGCCTTGATGAGAATATTTGTTGAAGAGTTGATCCCTGCCACCTTTAAAACTTCTCATTTGTTATTTTTTTTATTTGATTAAACAAAATTTTTAGATTATTAATTGGAATATAGGATCTTCGGCATTCATGCTTCTTAATTCACCAGATCTAAACCCACTATCTTCATAACTCTGCAACTATTTTCTTCTATTGAGTTAAACTTCTACTATCTGAAATTTTAGATTCATAAAAACCTAGGCCCTGCTTGGTATGCAGGAATAATTTGCATCTGCAGTTATTCCTGGTCAAATTGATATTCACGGTTGTTTGGTAAAAAAGTGAGATGGTGAATATTTCCAGTCTAATTATAGTCTGTTTGGACAAGGGATTTGGGGGAGGGATTTTGTGAGGACCAGAGATTTGGTGGAAAAATATTTTGTGAGGACCAGAGATTTGGTGGAAAAATCATGTTATATTTTTCCTCAAAATCCCTAGTCCCCACAAAATCCCTCCCTAAAATCCCTTGTCCAAACAGACTATTAAATCATTTCCACCCACCTCAAAAGTGAGATAGTGAATATTAGCTAACTAAGCACATGCAAATATTTGTTGTTGTTTTTTAAGATTCTACCAAACAATAGGGAATATTTGTCCATGCAAAATGCCACTGCTGCAAATTACCACATTCTGCAAATTTTTCCTGCATGCCGAGCAGGGCCCTATTAGTAAAAAAAGAAGAAACTATGATAGGTGCCCTAGCACTTTACTGTAAGGGCTCACCAAAAAGTTACAGACCTGACCTGCGCCAACTTGAAGAAGGTCCAGGCCATTGAAACTTTTAAAAGACAATTTGTTGGTTATACTCTTTCAACAAATTTGTTGAAAATTTGTTGGTTATACTCTTCAACATGCAAGCTTGGGTGCGCATTAGCTCACCGTACGGCAGTTTTGAGGGATGTCAAACTCAAACTCCAGGCCCTAATCATGCTATGCATCATGACCTCCATCCATAGGCGAGGCTACCATTACTCTTGTACATAGTTCAGCACATAACATAAACAAAAGAGAAATGCTAGGGAGCAACACAATGAGAGCAGAGATGTACTGAAATAGAGAACAAATTAAAAAGACTATATATCATTAATAGAAATCACTGTACTGAAGAAAACACATAAAAGCTCATGACAGTCAATATATTCACTAAAGCCCATCTTATTGTTATGAGCACCACAAGAAAGCAGTAACTTGAAATTCTCTGGAATTTAAAAAAGAAAAAATGGAAGTATATAATGCCAAACAGTAGTCGTGTATAACGTATAGAAATTAAGCAACTCCCTTGAGCTTCTTCGCAATGCCAGCAATGTACTTCCCCTGGTGAAAGGCTTGCTCCAGTTCGAGGTCAGATGGCTGTCTTGATCCATCCCCAGCATAAGTTCCTGCACCATATGGACTACCACCTTTCACCTGCTCCAACTCGAACATCCCAGCTCCAAATGTGTATCCGATGGGCACATATATCAGTCCATGGTGAACCAACTGAGTAATTGCTGTCAGCCTGTGAATTAAAAAAATTAGAATTAGTTTATATTACTTGGATATTTAGAAACTACAAGATGGTCAAAATAATTCTATTAAAAAATAAAAAATACTTACGCGGTTGTTTCTTGCCCACCGCCCTGAGAACCAGTACTATAGAAGATCCCAGCAGGCTTGCCTGCCAAAGATTGGGATCTCCATAGACCCCCTGTTGCATCCAAAAAAGCTTTGAATTGAGCTGCCATCATCCCAAATCTAGTGGGGAAGCCGAAGATAAGCCCATCAGCCTCAGCAAGCTCATTGGGAGTAATAATCGGCACATCACTCTTTGGTGGTGCACTCATTTTTCCAAGAACCTCATCTGAGAGCGTCTCAGGTACCTGTTACATGTATTCATTCAATACAATCAGGTTAACTCTGGCTGAAATTTGACAAAGAAACAAAAAACAAAAAATGACAAAAATATTGACTGCACAATATCTGGAAGTTGAAAAGAAGCCCTCATAACACAGAGATGAACAGCTAAGCAGGAGAGCAAACTAAGAAGAATACTGAACGCTAAAGTTGTAGAATTTAACCATCTTCTTTCTGTTAGACAGAGAGGCACTGCTAACAAAGAGACGTCCGATGCAAGGAAAACAATAAGCTAAAGCTAGATTGAATAGCTTTAGTAGTGTGCTAGGATGAGTTACTCTTTCCGAACAAGTGAAAACATTACCGGAAGAAGACTAGAAGAAAACCAGTGTGAACTGCATCCTACTGCATATTGACTTTGCATAACATCTCTCACCATCATTAATGCCACTTTGTTGATTATGTTGAAACAAAACTAGTGAAGTAATATTGTGGATAGCCCTCAATCAGTCATTCCTTTTTTTTTTTGTTAAAACGAGATTAGGATCGCAACACCGTTAGCCGGATGGAATCTAGGGTAGACAACCAGGGTAGAAACCGACCATAGGAGAACCTAGGGGTAAGAGGTACTTCATTGGGTGATTCAATATCAAGTATTAGATGTTAAAAAGACAAATGTCTCTCTCCGCTTTTATACATAACTTTTTTTTTGCCCATATTCACCCTTCACAGGATTGAATGTACCTTTTCTCCTTCAAAATTTTTAATTGACAATAATGACCTCAATTTACACATGCAGGGAATATACAACCACAATAACTTAAAAAACCCCAGGCACTATTGTATCATATCAGCACCATTAGCAATGAACTGATGAGGGAGAAACCATTCCTTCATGAATTACTTTCAAAGATGAAAGTGGTCTGAGTTCAACATATACCAACTAGTTCTCCTAAAAATTGAAAAAAATAAAAAATAAACTGTCTCCTCACCTAAATGCTAAATGTTTGTCAAGGTAGTGACAAAAAGGGGGAAAAAACGAAAAGAAATTGAACATAGATCCTTTAACAACTTCCATTATCTGCTTATTCTACTTTATGGGATATTATGGAGGTAAGTGAGGACTGAGGATGAATAAGACAAGCACACACCTGCCATAATTTGGCTTCAACTCCTTCCACGGATGCAGCACCTTTCTTGATCTCTTCAGCTAGTTTCTCAACATGTCCATACATAGAATAGTACCTGCATTAGCATTAGGAAGTCTTATCACCATCACTCATTCAAGACAATCAGACAAGAAGTGTTGTCGGAACACCAGAAATTCAGTAAAAACAGAGGAGATGTCCTGTGCCCTGTTTCTTGTAAACTTTGTTTCATTATATATCTCTTTACAAGGAGAACATCCTGCACCTCCTCAGCAACCAAAATGGAAAAAAGATAACACATTCTGTTTTGCAACTGCAATAGTTTACAGGAATAAGCAACCTAAATTGTACTTCACACAAAGCAAATGACATCCTATTATAATAATAAAGAATGGAAGATCTGGATGCACAGTTCATATAAAAAATTGGAAGAACATAGAGGAACCATTTCCAACATTGTCTACCCGTAGACATCCCAAACTATACATGGTCTTTAGGATCACAAGAAATCCGTTGACATCTCTGAGTTAGATGACTAAATCTAAACATGATTCATTGGGCCCATATTGAGATGTGTTATGGGAAAATTCAAAGTATTTAAGATCCCCTCCAAACCCCAACAAAAAAGAAAACAAAAGAAATGAAAAGAGAAAAGAAAATAATAAGAGAAAAGGTCATCCTGAAAGTTCTAATTCTACTAAATGCCAACTCAAGCTTAAAAGTGAAATAGAAGACACAGAGTGCTTTAACTAGCAATCTAGTTTCAGTAGTTATAAGATACATAATTAGATGATTTTTTGTGCGTATGGTCTCCACATATTACCCAATAACCAATAACAGAGCTGACTTTTTCAATTAAAACTTCTCTTACATAGTAAAAGGTTCTTAATTTTGGCTTAGTGCAAATTAATAGTACTTAAATTCTATTTCATACAGACCCTCTCTTTTCTATTTTTCCCAGATTCTAACTTGGCGTCCTTTTTTAGTGTATGACTTGCCGAACTATCACAAGTAACATTTAAACGAAAACTCTTTGGTAACATCAATTTCAGAGTAAGAGACCTTGAGAAGGCTTCAAACAAAAGAAATTCTGGAAACAACAAAAAGACCTTTATCCAGTAAACAAAGATTAACCCGCAGACCTACCATATGGATGAGGACAACCATCACAATTGACGATGCATCTACCTACTTCTTCCTTTTCTCATTTTTTCCCCTAAATTATTAATTGTCTTGATGCGCTTCACAATTAACAATTATGGGGAATATATTGGCCAGACATCAATTTAAGAGAAAGAGGCCTTGAGAAGGCTTCTGAGAAAGGAAATTAAGAAAATGACAGCATGGTCTCCCCCATGAAAAAAAAAACAAAACTTGCCACCCAAAACCCACCATGGGGATAAGGACCACAAGATTCAAAGCATCACGGATGAAGCTTCTACCATGTCTTCCTTTTACATTCCTTTCTTCTTTTTCATTTTCTTTTTTGTTTGGTATCTTACTTTTTACATCTTTCCTTTCCCATTTTTTTTGTTTTGTTTCTAGAACAATTAAATAACACAGACAGGAATATACTCCTAATCCTAAAGCATGAGTTTTCAGACCTTGAGATTTTGATTTCTATATCACTAGTTGAAATCTCCACTTAAGGCCTTAAAAATTTAATTGTGGTAAAAATGATTGAAAAATTAACCAAAAAAATTTCAATAATACAAGTAAGTGTTAAAAAGACAACACTACAGATGATTATGAGATTCAATCCTCATTAATACAAGAATCAGATCATCAAAACCCTAACTCTTAGGAAAATTTAACGTTTCATTTCGAAATTTTCTTGAATTTCAGTGAGATGCATCAACAATTTACAAGATAAACAGTGTGTTAGTAAGATCACAATAAAAATTCTTCAACATTCCGTAGCTCAAACATTTACAAGAAAAGATCAGGATCAATTAAGCACAACAAAACTTTAATAAGATGAAACAATACGAATCCTCAGTTACTAACAGATGAAAAAAACAAACAACAGTGAATTATTTCGGTTCAATGAACTTCAATTTAAACAGATCTAGCACGAAAACACAATGATTCAAACATGTAATTCTCACTCAACGCTTTGAAAATCATCGCAAATTCAACAGATCTTATTGTTAAACAAGAAAAGAAAAAAATGCAAGAACACAAAGGATTTAAAATACAGCTCCAAAGATCAAAATTTAAACTAAAAATGTTGCAAGATCAAACAAAATTATTAAAAAAAAAAAATTGTTCAATTACAAAAAACACAGGGGAAGAGATAGAGTAGAGATTCTAGAGAGAGAAAGAGAAGAGAGAGAGAGATGCATACACGATGTAAACTTTGGTGGCCATTGGAGGAGGAGTCTTGGGAAGGTCTCTGTGTTTCTTTCTAATTTCCGTCTGATTTTTCTCTCTCTCTCTCTCAGCCAGTTGGCGTAGCTGAAACGATGAGAGTGTGAAGCCGTATTTATATAACTTTTTTGTCTTTCCCTTGTTTGACCTCAGCCCCTCCTGAATCTCGATTAATTAAAAATTTAAAAGCATTTTTTTTTAATTTTATGTTTCTTACAAAATAATATATAAAAAACCATTAATAATGTGTAATTAGTGGGTAGTTTTTGTTTTTTTTCTTTTTATAAATTAGTGGGTAGTTTTTTTTGCTTGAATAATAATTGAAAATGTTGATGTCACGCTCACGCTCATCATGATTTGCGTTGAATACTAAATCGCTTTTTGTTAACTAAGAAATAATACTGTCATTTATAATTTATATGGTCATTAATTAACGAAAAACGACAACTTTCGCACACTCTTAAAGACCAATGTGGATTCATCATGTATATTAATTGAGCCATGTCTAGTGGTGGCCATTGATGCAATTTTGTGCACCCAATTTTAAGGAAGGTGAACATCATCGTACGCCGTCGTCGAATCGTCTAGAATTTTGTAGTTAAAAGATGGAGTTGATATGACCATGTAACACCTGGTTAGAGGAAGGACACAATATGTGATTTCTTTTAAAATGGGTGAACAAAAACACGCTTGTTGGCATTGTGTTTGGCAAAACTGAACCAAGTTAATTTTTATTTTTTTCTTGGATCATTGGATTTATATGGAAGAGGGTTTGAACCAAGTTAAATTTTTAACACCAAAACAATAAAATATAGGTTCTAAGGGGTTTTTTAATTTTTTTTTTTGTGAAAAAAAACGACTGGAATACAGAATGACGCATTCCCAAAGACAGTACAGTGTGATTGTTTGATTGATGATGATAATCCTCCAAAATTGACCACAGCCACTTGATCAATTCAATGGTAATATAATATTGTGGTGGTCCAAGCCTCATCAACTACGTTGTCTATTTCAGAAAAACAAATACTAAATTGATTTTTGTAGGCCAGATCTACATATTACTCCAAAGTAGAAAGGTTGTCATGTATCAAATTTTTGGCAAATCCACTTCATTTTGATCCTAAATTGATTCTTAATAAGGAGGGGTTTGTTTTTAGTTGAATGGGATCTGATGAGCCAAAAATAAGGACTATAATAAAAATTTTAATATATATTTTTTTTGGAGGTGGCCACTAAGTAAAAGTATAACATTCCTACCTCTTACTTATACAAGACTACATCAAAAGACTGGGGTCCAGTATGTGCCATGTGACTCCGCCACTGGACACAGAGCATGCATGCTTTGCCTCAATCACAATTCCACGACACTAGCAATGACAATTGGTACATTTTTACCTGTTTGTAGACTCGAGTTTTTGCCACATGGCAATATGCTATAGGTGGAAGAAATGCTGAGAGGGCAAGGCTGAGTAAGCCGCTGTCCAACTCATCAGCTAGAAGGAGGCAAATTGTATGGGTGGTGAATCAGGTTGTCGGGCGCTCACACTTGAGGAATGAATAATCATAGCCTCCACTCGAATGGGAACCATATACATGTAATAGGTATAGCTACAAAATTTGCGTTCCGTTGAAGCATGCTTCCTTCCTAGTACCTGTTACTTAATTACTACACACCGTCCTCCCCTGCTGCTGCTTCCCTTACTCGCGCTGTAAAAATCCCAAAGTCATCAGGTGTTTCCACTTTTAATCATTACATAAATGATACGACCAGGCTGATATATAAGTAGAGAAAACATTAAAAAAAATAGAGCAAATTGTCTTTACCCCTCTAAATGCTAATTGGAAAATCACTTACCCCCCAAATTTTTTAAAAAATCACTTTTCCCCCCACTGTTATCATTTCCGTCACTTGACCATCCATTTGGTCAAAAGTGACCCACGTGCATGTCATGTGACTCAAAAAAAGTCTAAAATACCCTCTCCTCTAACTAACCTAACCCAACCCAAGTTAAGTGATACATTAATGACGTGGCAGCATCCTAACGCGCGTGGGATGCACGGCCATTATTAGAACCAAGCTTTGTGACCATTGTCTCACAACGGTCACCCACTCCTCTTATGAAACCTCATTTCTTCTTTTGAAAACTCCATCTTCTTCTTCCATACTTCTCAAGTTCTAGATCTAACTACCATTAAAGCTCCATTAGAAGGTTTATTTTGTTAAAATTTTAAGAATGGGAGGGGAAAAAGCTTCGTTCCAGGTTAGTATCAAACCCTATTATGCAATCAAAGAACCCCAAACCATGGCCTTCTTCTCCCTGTTTCGATTTCTGAAAATGGGGGGGTAAGTGATTTTTGTTATTATCCAGTGGGGAGTAAGTGAAAATCGATAACAGGACTAGTCTGTGTTATAGATAATAAGTCCAAGCATAAAGTGGATAACGAATGACTTGCANCCGTAAATCTTTCTCCAGACTCATTTCCAAAAAGCTAATTTTAGCCTATCTGGGACTCTCGTAGGGGGAAATTCTTATTTTCTCCTACCCACTACTCAACTCAAATAAGGTAAAAAGGTATTTTACCATACCACTGTGGATGCTCTTAGAGGTTGTTGTTAAAAGGACTCTCCAAACAGTTAAAAGGGAGACTTAAATTCTTAACCTCGAGTTAAAACTGTTTCTTGTTTTAAAAAAAACAAGAATTGTATTTTTTCTTTGGGGTAGCCTCTCCAACTAGAACATAATAAAAAATTCCATTTGGAGATCCTGCCACTTTTAAGTCTTCCAACTTTTTTTAAACTCCAAGCTAATGGTAAAGCACTTTTGACTATTTGATGGTGTTACAATGAACAAAGTTTTAATGAGATTCATACTGTTATCTCAATGCCTAAAATGTCTATAAAACATAAAAGAAGATGAAGTTATAAAAGAAACTTCATTAATAAAGAACCATTTGTCAATAAATGCATTGGCCGAAAATTGTTGGAGAGAATAAGTGTTGGTTTTTGTTTTTAAAAAACTTTGGAGCAAAAGAGGAAATCCACCATTACTAAAATCCGGGCCAACCCATGATGCATGGTTTTGACCTTTTGAGGTTCTCCTTTAATTGGGGGTAACCCTTGATGTATTTAAAATGAGAGCTGCTGTTTGGCCGGACCAAATGATAAACCAAATGCCAGATTCTTATGTGGCATAGTGGGTCCCACTGCCACATAAGTTGGAAACCCCTTCATAACACTTTTAAGAGGGAAAAAGTGGTAGGTCCCACCCTACCACATAAGAATCTCGCATTTAGTTTGTCATTTGGTCTGGCCAAAAAGTTTTATTGATTTAAAATTGGGTGTCTCTTTGACAATGACCTTAGTAATATAGGCAGCATGTTAGAGACGTTGTGGGGTTATGCAAGGAGCAAAATTACATGGAAAAGGCAACAAAAAGGACAGCTCCTAACTATGCTAAGCAATTTTGATTTTGATTTTACGGGGTTAAAATTTTTAAAATTATGTAATTTTCAATCAATATAATTTATACAGTATGATAATTATCTTAATACAAAATCAACTCTTAGATTTTCTAAATTAACTCTTAGATTGGCTACTTGGGACCCCTAGAAGGAAACCTACCCATAAAACTTCCCCTAGCATTATTACTCAATACAATAACAATAATAATGGAGATATGAAATGGTGAGGACTGGGACCTAGTGTTTAGTTGTTAGGTCTATGCTGTAAGGCACATTGATAATCATGAAGATTAAGAGTGATTAGAAAGAAGTTTTTCAAAAGTAATCTGAGGAGAGTAATTTTAAAAGTCAAATTAATTTAATACCTCTTCCATATTACAAGATATCGAACTTTGATCTACCCCATCCAGAAACTTACACTTGGCACCTTATGGACCTACCACTTATACATAACTACCAACAAAAAAAAAGAAAAAGAAAAGAAGGTCAAGGTTGCTAAGTAATTTTCTGTATATTTGGTTTAATTAGGGTTTGTTGGATGCAGGATGATCATCCAGAAACTTACACTTGGCACCTTATGGACCTACCACTTATACATAACTACCAACAAAAAAAAAGAAAAAGAAAAGAAGGTCAAGGTTGCTAAGTAATTTTCTGTATATTTGGTTTAATTAGGGTTTTGTTGGATGCATGATGATGATGATGGGGGAGTGTGCCGTGTGCGTTAGGGGATGAGGGTCATGAAGGAGTAGCTTTGTCTCCACGATATATCACTCATCCCCTCATCCCCTGTTGCTGGCTCCATCATGTCCAATCGCATTGCGTGTTGGGAAGTAGAGACCAAAAGTCCTGCTTCCTCTTTCTCTCTCTACATCTCTACATTTTTCTCTCTCTAGATTTCTCTCTTCATGACTTTTTCCATGGTCGAGATCTAATAGAGAATTGTCACGCTAACCTAGCTTTCATCATATATATATTTTCGTTTGTTGGTTGTTTGGGTTTTGAGAGGATGGCATGAAAATGATTGGGATCTTTTTTTCACAATATATCCAATTTTTTTCCAGTTATTATTATGCAAATTCCAGAGATCTATCGACATCTACGTCTCCATGTCGATCTCTCAAAAATATGAAATTTTGTTTAGTTTGTGTGTGTGGGTCAATTAGTCAACTAACCATATGGCATACACCGTCCCACCAACAATTTAGTTGACTAGGAATAGCAGTTAGTTGCAAATAATCAATCACCTTTGAAATGGCATCACGATCCTTTTAAATTTCTACTTTTTGTTTATTTATAAGTGTATAACTCATCAAAGATTCAAGAACAAGTTATCTTCCAGTAGTCTTATCCATGGCTGGCTTTTGTCATTTTCACCACTGTTGATATAAACACAACTCATTCAAATCTCAAAAAAAAGTTTGTAATGCAAATTAAAACATATAAAGAGTTAAGATCCGTGTACAACGCCTTTAAGGTACTGTGCAGTTTGTATGTGCAGTTTGTATCTGTAGAGCACCTTGTAGAGCAGACTTAAAGATAATTCTAGCCCGCCCTAATTTTTCGCGAGGATATTTCCTCCTCTTGTAATCATATTCACAAAAAATCAGTTCATTTTAAAAATTTTAAATTTATTAGTTACTTTCTAGACAAATTACTTGATATGCAAATCTTACATGGTGAGAAAAAAAATTCTTCAACAAAAATCAATCCTTGATGTGGGCCCCATAGGGCACTATATAAAACAATGTACCCAAATGCTGATTCTCAACTCAAATATGTAGGAGTCCTCTCTTCGTCCGTAGTAGCAACTTCTTTTGTCCGTGGTAGTCGTCTATGGTGGCGACTCCTTTATGATTTTGACAGTGTCTCTGTGCTTCTTATACATCTATTGCTAGTAGTTAATGGTGTATCTTAGCATTGTCATTGTAATTTGGGCAATAGTAGTGCCTCATAAAAAATATATTTATTAAAAGTTCTGTCTTTTTAAGATTTATTTTGATTTTTTGGAAGTTTTTCCAAGACTTAGATAAATTCTTCTTGAATCAGGCTTATGATCATGCCCGAAGTGATCCTGATTCCTGACCAGACCAAGCTGAAAGTTTACGAGGCTAAGGTTTGCGCTAGGTAGGATATTATCGTTGAGGCCCAACCTGACCAACCGTCTCTCGCCAGATTTAAGAAAGCCTAGTCTAATAGGCCCATTCTTCGTCCCATGCAGTCCATTTTTTGTTGTGATAGGTTTTCCTCCAACGCTGCGGACATAAACAATCTTCACCGTCCAATTGATTTTCACACAGCCCCACAATTCATTCAACCATTTGCCAGGAAAGGATTAATCACTCACATTCGAATCGGTTGTGATCTTACATTCTTACTCACACGGTAATCCCGATTTTATTAGGACCATAAATGGTTTAGTCAGGTAATCAATTGGTTTAACCTAGATTTGATTAATTGGCTCTGAACTTTATTTACCTAAATTTTTTTTTAAGCAACTCCTCTGTACAATTAATATTGTGGAACTGAATAAAACCAGAAAAGGGCAAGAAGGATGAAAAAGAAAAAAGTGGAACACAGAAACAAACAAGAAATGAAAATGATATGACGATCATAGATCCATCAGTTCTTGTTGTAATGCTTCATCTAACAATCTTTCCGACTCCACCATCAAATCAGGACTCAATCTGAACATCAGAACGCAAAATTCCATCTGATTAAGAGCTCCATCACCGTCCATGTCTCCTTCCCTCAACATGCTCCACAACTCTTCGTCTCTCAACCCCTCCAGCCCCAAAAGACCAGCGTTTCTTTTCAAACTTTCGAAAGTGATCACTCCTCTGTCTCCGTCCATCAGCAATTGAAACCCATTACACAACTCTCTCATCAGTCCTTCCCCTCCCAACTTGTCGGCCATCGTCGGCAAATAGTCCTCGAAATCGACAATATCCTTCTGTCCAGCCATTTTGGGGAGCAAGAAAGAAGTATAACAGAGTGGAGAGAGAGAGAGAGAGAGAGAGAGAGAGAGAGAGAGAGAGAGAGAGAGAGAGAGAGAGAGAGAGAGGTGAGGGATGAGATGGGTGGCAAGGGAAGGGGAGTTAAATAATAACAGTGTTTTTTTTTAATAAATATTAGAAGAGCTTCTTAGAAAGTCACGGCCATGGATCCCCAACATGCACAAGCCAGGTACAATTATCACAAGTGGGTGGCCAGCAGATTCTTTAGGAAGCTCACTGATCTCTTTCTTAGAAGTTGCACTTTTACACACTTTCCACCCGGGCACAAGAAGAATTGGAAACTGGGAAAGGGAAAAAGTTCCCGGAGTCGTCCGATTTCTGAGTAACCTAGGCTATAAAAAAGTCATTTTTGTATTCCCACGTTTCTGCCACGCTAAAATTGGTCACCATTGGGCCGGACCCAGACGAGTTCAATTTTGTAGACAATTAGTGCAACGTGGACCTATTGGTTAAAAATGTCATACAGATGAACAAATTTGGGGCGAAAATGAATCAGGATATGTCAACCATGATTGTGGAGGAGCCACACTAGACATCTGTTAACTGCCCATGCATGTCCGCTACAAAATCTGGTGATTCAAGAAATTGAACGAAGCTAGTATTGATGGTTTGTAAATTCAGTTTTTGGACACGAATGGTTCGACCTTCATTCAAAGACCAGGAAACCAGACAATACTAATTCACTGAAAAAAACAACCGACCCGAATAGCAACAAGAGCCTGCCTACATGCTGTACATTTTTTTTTTGCTAGCACACAAACCCCAAAGTGTAATTCAATGTGCATAGGATGATCAAATGTTAGGATGCCCAAAATAGTTGACAAGTCTAGTTGGATCACTGGATGACTCTAAGCAGCAACTTTGTTCAGAAAAATACAACTTGAATCTATACATTCAAGTTTCAACTAACATGAACAGCCATTACAACATCTACCAGCAATACACATTCCACACTTTTCTTTCAAGCCCAACAACCAAGACAACTGTTAGTGGGGTTGACTGCAGATTTGGTCAAGTAGCGCGAATTCATTGCCCTATGTATTGCAGATTTTATATGACATATCGATCCATAAACATCAAACTTGAACAAGTCAACAGACAAGTAGCATGAAAAGGAGACAAAGAAATGTCATTGTAAAGCACAAAACAACTAATCAATGCCGACACCCTCTTATAGGAGATCTCATCCACCATCAATAAACAACCAGAGACCGAATGATCTCCAACCAGAACAGAGTAACCATTTCATCTGTTAGTATCTTTAGCATAGCTCATACAGAACATTTCTTAAATGCATTGTGTTACGCATGACAAAACTAAACAACTGTAAACTTTACAAATCCCACTCTCCACAACCCAAAGGAACTCTTTATCCACAGACAGAAGTCGAATAAAGCATACCCTAGTATTGTTGCTAATTTGTAATCTTAGATGTGCAAACCTATGAAATCTTAAATATTAGAAATACCATCAATATCACATGGGTCATAATTGTCTTGCTGGATTATTTACTGTATTTAACTATTTACAAGAAAAACGTTGAATTAACTGCTTCATTAACCTTTAGAAATAACTTATGAGGTAATTCTGTTTGATTAAGTTGTAAGTGAAGCTACTAAGTTTAAAAACAAAAGAAAAGAAAAAAGGGACGTACAAGAAGTGCAGGAGAAGGGTCATCCGTCCACTTTGATGGAATCAGATTCCAATCCAAACTAGTTTCTGACTTCCACCTCAGATTATTTTCTTGTGTTTACCTTCACTCTTTTCATTCGATAGCTACAGATGGGAATCTATGTTTGCAACCCAAACTACTGTTTGAATTGGAAGGTTTTTGTACAAGACTCCTAAGCATTTTCACTTGAATTACCAGGCCTGACACATCAAAATCCAAGGCTTTCACATGCAGACATCATAGTCTATCATTTTGTGATAAATTGTTTCAGTTGTACGGTTTAGTTGTTTATGCCAAGTAAAGAGATAAGTGGATAGAAAATAAAGAATGAACCTTTTCCCATTCCTATATTTTTCTTCATGTCCAATCACAATTCTTAAACAGCTAAACAGAACAAAAGCTAAATAATAGGTTCTTTTACATTCTTTGAAACTTCAAATTGAAATGATTGGTTTTCTCAAGTTCCTGTTACAACATTAGTACAACATGATCAAGCTATAAACTAATGGATTAATCTGTTTTCTTTTAGTGCTGAAAGATACAGTAGTTCAAATCATCAATTATATTTCAAAGTACCAAGCATCACATAACACTATAAATCTTCCATCTTAAACCAGTAAAAAGAAATTGAACTTAACTACGCAATTAAACTCAGCTTCACATATAACTGTAAAAATCCATCTTATCTTATACCAATAAAAAGAAAATTGTAAATAAATAAAAACTCAGCATTATATATTCCAAGATGAAACCCCACTAATACATTTATCCAAAATTACTATTACAGCAAGAATAGTAAACGAATAAAAACATAAAATGCAGAACTTACCCATCCCCATACTCGAATTCTACGCCCGAAAAACACCCGTATAAGCCAGTCAAAATTCCATCTCCAGCCTCATTATTTCTTCTCTTTCAGTAAGCTCCCCTGCTGTTGTTAAGAATCGAACCAAGTGTACCCAAAACAGCAAACGCCAGAAGTGGACTCACATCCAAAGTATCGAAAATTGGGGGGATGATATTCCGGAAAAGATTCAAATAGGGATCACATAAATCCCTAATTGCAGAAAGAGGTTGACGGTCCCATGGAATATTGGGAAACCAACTGAGTAAAACCCTAACCATCAAAACCCCACTGTAAATATCAAGCCATTTCGCCATACCAGAGGCAACAACTGTAAGCGGTGTGTTCAGATACCCACTAGGACGGTCACGAAGAGCAGCGAAAAACAGAGGCCCCACAGTGCAAACTAGGTTTTCTCTAAGGTTCTGAATTTTCCCCAATTCTTCTGGTGTGGGGTTCAAGCAAATCCCTTTTAATTTGAGGGAAACTCCTTGAATAGCATTCGCAAACAATTTCGATATCGAGAAGGCGATTGCAAAGATTGATGTGATAGAGCGAGTTGAATCGGAGAGAAGAGTCGAAGAAAAGGTATTCTTAGGGTTTGATAAATCGGTTGTAGGGAGTACTGGGGATGATGCTGATGAAGCAGAAACCCTAAGTTTTGGGATTGAATGGGTAAGATTGGAGGGTAATTTGGGTCTTCTGTTGAGAATAATTTTGGGATAAGTGAAGTGAGAGAAGGTGCTTACATGATTTGAGCGCAGAGCTCGTTCTTGGTGAAAAGATGGTTTGAGATTAGGGTTTCGCAGAAGGAGGGTTTCAGAAGCCATTAACGAAGAAGAAGAAGCCATTTCTTCTCGAAAACTCGGAGAATCAGACTTCGTTTAAGTGCGCACTTCTCTTATGCTACACTCTTATCATTAACTAGATATACTGTAGCTAACCTGATCAAAGATTCGTACGTCAACGTCTGATTACAGGCCACGTGTGTATCATTTTTGAGCTATTGTATTTCTTAGAGATGCGCGAGAACACGATTTCTATAATATCTCATGCTAGTCCGTTTTTGTCCATACACTTCTAACGTGGGTGGACAAAACCGACCATGTTGATTGGTTAATTTTAAAAACGGCATTTGCATTATTGGCATTACTGCAACTATTTACCATTATTCAGTCAGTAAAGACTATTATTGTTGATAACACAAATTTGAGTTTAAATCTCACTTGCATTGAATAAACTAGAAAATATTAGAAGACATGCATAATTCGAAAGTGTATGAGTACTCTTTGTCGTCGTTGATAGTTGATTCTACGATGCTTATTAGTTGGTGGTTTTTCTCTCCCATCTTTCCGCCCACGAAGGACGCTATCTCTCCCAATTAGCAACCCTTTCTCACTTATCCCTAATTACACAAAGTCCTATAATAATAATAATAATAATAATAATAATAATAATAATAATAATTCACCATAGTTGCTTTGGTCACTCTGAATGACAGCCTACCCAATCCTTTCTTGACAATTGACTTTCATGGAATTTATGATTAGACAATAGAATCCTTATAGAATTCAAATCGGTGTAGGATGCATAAATTGCAGGGCTCTTTCCTGAATCGTTGGCTTTCACATCAATTGCTGAATATCAGAATCTATGAGGATTTTGTGTGAATAATAGACTTGCTTACATTTTGAAATTCAATGGTACATGAGGCATGACAACCATGTCATTGCGTCATACTACACAAAAGACAAATGCACGGAGCCAAATATTTCGACCCAAATTTCTATACGTTAGGAACTTATTTGAAATGATCCGAGGTTGAAGAGTTCTTTGTATTAAGCTATTTGATCTTTAATTTCCATAAATGCCATCTGAGTTGTGTGTTTGTGTGTTTTTTTTTTCCTCTAATGTGTAGCAGAAACAAGGGTTGGAACGAAAACGACGAAACGACTAATTAAAAAAATATCCAAAGTAGGAGCATCACCACTTCACGCGGTTTTGATTACCAAGGTTTTTCTTTCTAGGTTGGCCTGTTTCATCATGGTATGTATCTCTGGTGTTATAATTAGTTTTTTCTTTCCATTATTTTTTACCTACTCAAAAAAAAAGAAACTTCCAACATATGAGAAAATGTATTAATGGGCATGCTTTTCAAAGCTTAGGCAGTAATCAATGAACTGTTCTAAAGAACATTATCTATTAATCTCTGTACAAGCTTCTTAATGAAGTCATTCTATCCCTGTATACATATATGCAAACACTAGACAAAAATCATAAAAAGGCATACTACGAACAACTGTCTAGAGAAAAAGGTCATGATAGAAGGAATAACAAAACCATATTCTTCTTCTGTTTTTTTTTTTTTTCAAGATACCAAGAGAAGCAGTAGCAATCCTCTCTACCTAGCTTCCATTAATGTAATAGTTACTTGATTTTCACTATTCCCTTCCCTACTACTACTTGTATCAGTGGGATTTCTTCCTACAAAAAAGCCGGGCTCTTTAGGTTCCGGTAATACTGCATTTTCACTACCCAACATGAAAACCACAGATGACATGGTTGGCCTGTCTTCTGGTAGTTGTTGAACACATAACAAACCCACCTGAATATATCTTTGGACTTCGGAAGATAAAGAACGTGAGTCCTCCAAACACGGGTCCATTAGTTCCAAAGCCTTGCCATCTCTCCATAACATCCATGCCTACAAGAATTCCATATTGGTTATTAAACAACATGTATAAATGATGTACTTGTTTAAAAAACAAGACTGCTCAAGGTTCATTCTTTGTACTTACATGTCCCAGAAGGTTATGATGGTGGCCGTCCTCGTAAAACCCTCTGTTCCTCTTTCCACTTATTATCTCTAACACTAAAACGCCAAAGCTGAAGACATCGGATTTCACAGAAAAGTGCCCGTCTATCGCATACTCAGGAGACATATAACCACTGCAAACAGAGGTTGAGGATTATTAAGTAGTGTTAACCGATGAAACTATATTTCTGATTTGTATGGTTAATTTTACTACTTACTATGTTCCAACTACTCTCCTTGTCTTTGCTTCGGTTTGGTCTCCTCCGAAAAGTCTCGCCATGCCGAAGTCTGAAATTTTTGGGTTCATGTCGATGTCTAGTAGAATATTACTGGCTTTTAGATCCCTGTGAATGATTCTCAATCTAGAATCTTGATGAAGATAAAGAAGTCCTCGTGCAATCCCCATAACAATGCCCGATCGCATCTCCCAACCCAGCAATTTGCTTCTCTTTTGATCTGTGCAATGTTTGCAATGCAGGTCAACAAAAGCCTTCTTTTTGTTTTGTTTTTAGAGGAAGCTATAACTTCACAAGCACTTTATACACACACAAAAATGGAAAAAAAAAACCGCAACCAAATCAGGAAGTATAGAAGGGCACACCAAAAATGAAATAGTCCAAGCTTTCATTCGCCATGTACTCATAGATCAACATCCTCTCTTCTCCTTGAATGCAACAACCTAAAATCTTGACAAGATTCCTGTGTTGCAGTTTCGCAATCAATATCACCTCGTTCTTGAACTCGGTGAGGCCTTGTCCAGAATCCTTAGACAGCCTCTTAACGGCTATTTCTTGTCCCCCGGGTAACCTACCCTACAGATTATAATTAATGTAAAAGGAAGACAATAAATTACACGAACAACATCAAGTAATTCTACTGTTTCTCTATTTCTTTCAAAGTCAATCCTAGCGTGCTGTCAATGAATAGAAATTACCTTGTATACAGGTCCAAAACCACCTTCTCCAATCTTATTGGTGTGAGAGAAGTTGTTTGTAGCAGTTTCTATGGTACTCAAGTCAAGTAAAGGTAATTCCAGATCTTCCTTCTGGCTTTCCTCATTGTCACCTGTTAGTAAGTACAATTATGGTACATCCATGAGTTAGTAGAAAGATAAACAAAGTTAAGTCTGAAGGCAGCACATTACAAATGATAGAACAGATGTTACAAACATGCCCACAGACAAAGCTTGTCTTAGGGGATTGTTCGCAAGGCTTATAAGTCCTTTTACCTCCTTTTATCCTCCTCTTCCAAATGATAAAATAGATGATCAGACCAACTACAAGCATAGCCGAACCAACTGACAGAATGACTATCATCAGCACTCCACCTTTCTTCTTTTTGGGGTCATGGATTGGCTCTATACACCCATCACATTAGAATTAAATAAACTCATTAGAATCTAAAAATTGCGTCAGTGGTAAGTCTAAATGATACAAAGAAGAAAGGCACATAACAGATGAACCTTAGCAAAGAAATTAGTGTCTACGATGAGAACCCAATTGAACAACCAGTAATTGATCTATTCTTTTTACCTTCCGAAGTTGGGAGAATATCAGAGACATCAAGTCTGAGATAGAAATCTCGTCCGCCAGCCTCACCATCCGAGAGTTGTTGAACATTCAACAAATCTCCATCCCATAATAAGCACCCATCGCTGCCATAAGCATAAGCATTGCAAGAACATATATTCGAGCAAGCTGATTTGCATTCTTCGAGGTTCTCTACTCCCAAAGACTGGCTACTTACCGGCATTATCATGTTGCGCATTAGTGAATAAGAAGCTGTTTCCCCACACTTCAAAGGGGTTTTCCTAACACACCCACCAGTTGAATCATTCAAATTCCAAGCTTTTGAAGAACGTTCTTTGAAACCTTGCAGACAGTTACAGGAAGGAGAAATTTTCTGGTTGCAGCTACCAAAAGCCCCACAGATACCGTAAACCCCACATTGTCGTGTGGGTCGAGACCAAAAAATATCCCACCCCTGCTTGTCCTCGGACCATAGGAATTGCTTGAGTTGTCCAGACAAACCCATCTCAAATCTAAAATTTAAAGATTTGTTAAACACTGAATAAGTGAAGTAGCTCTCATCATCATTCGTGATATAGCTGAAATCGAAGAAATTTTTTACTTGCATCTCAGGAACTAAGCTGAAGATCGTTCCATTCCATTCCCCACTACTCCAAAACACTTGAGATTGGTTCCACTTTATCAAATACTGATTGACTACACTGTCTAGTTCTAGAGAGAAGATTCCAGGAGCTGGATCTTCTTTGTTTGTCCATGAAGTCAGGAGCTGCGTTTTGTTGGTACGTTTGTTGAATCCAAGCTTTCCACCAGGTAGCCATATATTAGTTGGATTGTCGAAGCTCTGCCAAATCACCACAGTTGAGTTCAACCCATCTCTCAAACTAAGATTTCCATCATCACTAAGCACGGCTGCAGAGGAATTCAAGGTGCTTGAGGTTGAATTTGTAGACCAAATTGGGATTTTGGATTGGTTGAGCAGAACTAGATTACCGTTTTCTAAGAGTTTCAATTCCGAAGAAGATGGGTCACTTAAGGGTTTATCTCTGTTTGCTACCCAAACTACTGCACTGTTTTGAACTGAATTTTTTTTATACCAGATGCCTATGTAGTAATTCAGAGACTCACCTGGTGTGAAGAAACCCAATTCAAAGACCCCTCCTTTTGATATAATTGTTTGATCTCCAGTTATAGATTGGCCTACAGAGATGGTATCAGCTGCAATTGTAAGATGAATTTTAGATGAGAAGAAGAAAAAGAGAAAAAACAGAACAGAATGAAAGAACCATGGATTGTTTTTGGTATCCATGGCTGCAGCACAAACGAAACACAGTCAAACCCAGATACTATGGATAGATACAGAAGAAAAGCTAGTGTAATAAATTCAATAATACAAAGGTGGTTCGTCTTTATATTTGTGGTGACGACTGATGAACAACCGTTCAGCTTTGTTTAAGGGTTTTTTTTGTTTTTTGTTTTTTCTGAAACAGTCAAAATTAAACATAAATTTCTCAAGCTGACCTGCTGGACCCTCTTGACTCTTGACTTTTGAGTTCTGAGTACTATTTGTAAGAACAGGGAGAGAAAGAGGTACCGAAAATGGAGGTTCCTTTCTTTGCACAGTCTCCATACGTTCAATTCTCCTTGGCAATTCACATACAAAGATTAGGCTGTCTTAATCTCATCTTCAAACCCTAAACCCAAAGCCATCGCTATCCTTGTCTTAGGGTTTTGGATTCTTGATTACAAATTCCTTGAATCCTTGGCGTGCTTTTCATAGCTGATCTAACGACGACTGGAATTGCTCTCTATTCGTTTATGATGGCGGAAGAAAATTACTGTGAAGACAGAGACCAGACTCCAGAGAGAGAAAGGTGAACTAAAATAGTAAAATTCTTTCTTTTTTTTTTTACAGCCCGTTTCCACCTCTGTATTCTGCGTTGAGATTTTTTTTTTTCGTATTTTTGAAGAAAACAGGACATAGATTAGAGATCTGAGTTGCACTAGTGTTCTCAGGAAAATTACAGACATCATTGATCATCATACCTACATGGCAGAGTTAGAAACTTAGGATTGCAATCATTGCACCATGTTCTGGGTTCAGATAGATTCTGCGTTGAAAATCAGTTGTGTTGTTTCATGAGGTCAACTGGTCAAATGATGGGGAGGAACAACATTTTCCATTGTAAAATCCGAAATTTAATCCACGTTGGCAGCTTCCACGGACGATTCCTCGCAGTTAAGGCCAAAGTATAAATCCAACCAAATTTTTTTTAGAAAGGCCAACCGCCAATTAGGGGTGTCAACGGGTCGGTTCCGGATCGGAACCTAAAGGTTCCAGATCCGGTCCCGTTAATATGAGGCGGTTCCGGATCCTTTCGGTTCCGGTTCCGGAACCTCAATTGGTGGTTTCGGATCCGGTACCGCTAGGATCCGCGGGTACCCGCGGGTACCCGATACCCGTTTTAAGTTATTATTTTTTTATTTTTTTCACACAAAACCTATTTGTATTTTGTATTTTCGTATTCTATTCAATTATAAAATTTATTTTATTATAAAATTTGTTAAATAATAGTCATTGGTTTCTTTTTTT
>MVGT01003113.1:11289-44507 GCA_002174775.1 Macleaya cordata | reverse complement strand
ACCTAGCCTCAAATGGTTACTGCTCTTTGATTCACAACTTCACTGAAAGAGAAAGAGAATGATTTGGTTAAGGGAATATAACTAGAAAGTGAATAAAACTGAAACAAGGCTAACTGAAAGAGAAATAGAGAAAGGGGGAGCAGTGACTTACCAATATTATGCCAAAAGGAAAGAGAAAAATCAGAGATATGAGGATCAGCAAACTGAAAACTAAAAAAAAAGAAATCTTTAGTTACTGAAAAAAAAATTTAAAAACCAAAAGGAAAGAGAAAAATCAGAGAGAGAAAGAGCAGATATAGATATTGATGCCCTAGATTTAAAGATCAACGAACTCCAAAAGCTAACTACAAAGAAAATCGCCAGTTATTGAAAAAATAAAACAAAATAAAAGAGAAAGAGAGAGATCAGAGAGAGAAAGGGCAGCGACTTACCAATTTTATGCCCTAATTGTGAAGATCAACGAAATGCAAACCCCACCGACAGAATAAATTGCCACTTACTGAAATCAGTTACTGAAAAAAAAAGAAAAAAAGGGAAACAGAGAGATTCGAGAGAGATCAGAGAGAGATTCAAAAGAAAGAAAGAGAGAGAGAGAGAGAGAGAGAGAGAGAGAGAGGGAGGAATTACTGATGAGGGAGAGAACAGTTGCAATCGATCGATTCTTGGTCGAACAATACCATCCAACGCAATCCAACTCAAAAAATCGAACCTTCCATCCAAAAAAATTAGGGCATTAAACGTGGGAAAGAAAGAGAACCCTAATAGAGTGAAAGAGAGAGAGAGACAACCGAGAATCGGAGCTTACTGCCAGAAATTGCAGGGGAGGGTAGCTCAACCAAGTTCGATCAAAACCCTCTTCTGAAAATAAAACCTAATTAGTTATACCCTATAGACATGCAAATATTTGCGGCGGCAAATGTTTGTCTCTATTAATACTTACCGTCGTAAATGATTTTCCTTGCGCGCAAATTTTCACACTAAAAATTCTAGGGATTTTTTTCACGAATTTTTACCGAAAAAAATCACAATACCGTCGTTAATACTACTATTAGCGACGGACTGTAGTCCGTCTCTAAAGGTCTAATTACACGGGTTATAACGTTGTTCTGCTTCAGGATAGGTGACGGTAAAAACCGTCGTTAAAAGTCAACCATGTGCGACGGCTAACATGAACTCCGTCACTAATACTGAATATTGACGACGGAACTGTAAAATTCCGTCGCTAAAAGCCTACTTTTAGCAACGGCTTAGTAATACCGTCGCGAAAAACCGTCGCTATAGGCCCCTGTTTTTGTAGTGATTCCAGTAACAAGAGATGACCTGCTTTATTATAAATTGGGCATCCAAAACCCATCGATAGATAAATTGACGATTCCTGTCATCATCTGTAACTTTCAACTCAATCGTTGAGGCTTTAATTCGCACATCCTCAAAAAATTTCTCCAAAATAACATCTTACTAATTCTAGTAGTGTCTTAAGCCCCGGTTGGCTCTTAGTACTTGAAGATCTGCATAATGTGCATGCATTTGACTGGGGTTCGGCAATATTAGCTCGTATTTACAGATCGTTGGACGAGTGTTGTCATTGCGTTCGCTCATTTTGTGGCATGTGGATGCTTCTTGAGGTGCCTAACTATTTATTTTTTGTTGATTTTAGCCATTATTAATGCTCCTAAATATATATAGAACATATTAACAAGTTATTGTTGTTGTTTGCACAGTACTGGTTTTACACATACTTTCATACGTTTAAACCCATTCTGATTCAAGACGCACGATTTATGGATGTCTGGCCGCGAGTTAGTGTGTACAACAAAGATAAGAGGTCCAAATGACGGATAGATACCGGGCAGCACTCTCGCACGAATTTCACCAACATGTAGAGATCAGGACACCGCATGCAACGGACTGGCGGACTCCATGGAGACATAGCCGACACTTTGGAGAACCAGACATCAAAGCGAGCTTCAACTATCTACCCACAGGGCCATACTTTTTGACCTAGAGTCAGATGTGGGTTTTTGGTATTTAGGCGATCGGTGTTGGCGCCAAATCCATGGAGATATAGTAATTCCAGCCAATCCACCGCCCTTAGAGAGCTTGTCGAACGTACCACGGTCTATGTTCCTTAGACTTGGAACAAATGGGTGGGAGGCAGCTGCGAGGTACATAGCATATGCATCGGAGGAACAATACAAGCGATATTGGAAGCGCGTATCTTTTGGTCCGATGAAACCTCTAAGAAGAGATGGGAACATAGAAGAATTTAGTGCCATTGCAACACATAACCCATCCTTTCACCTACCATATCCACCACCTCGTGGCAAGGGTAATGCTACAAGCACCCCGGATTTGCACACAAAATTGTACCTGGAGTCTAATTTGGGTCTAATTTGAGTCTAATTTGGTCTAACGTGGGTCTAATTTTGGTCTAATTTGAATAAAATAATCAGAGGTATTAGCAAAGGTGCAAATCCAAGGTGCTTGTAGCATTTTCCTCGTGGCAATGAGGTGTTCACTTATTAGACGCAAGAGCCTTTGGTCCCTTATTCCACTTACGTTGACTGGAACTTGGAAGTTGCTGGATCAAGTGGAGAGACTTTGATGATCCCTGTCACTTCTAAGTCTGATAGCACAGTTCTTCCACCCCACATGTACACTACGGTAAAGACTATTTTACTACTCTAAAATAGTAGTTAATTTTTTTTTTAATTTTTTTTGTATTTACAATGAATGTTTGTATTTTGGAACGTGTAGAGTCAGTGGGCGGAAATGTCATCCCAACTTGTTGATCTCAACCACATGATAAGGACAATGTGTTTAGATCAAACTTTGTATCGTGAATAACAAATACGACAACGAGATGAGGAGATTGAAAGACTAAGATTGAGGTTGCAGAAACAAGATCGAGGTCAGACGTCGAGTCAGTTATCTGTTCCTAAGGGAAATGATACATCTACACCGAACTTCTACACGCGCTATACACGCGCTGATGTGTCGGTGAGGTGTTATCCTAAATGTGTTATGGGAGCTTGCTGACGGTACCCCTCAGAGAGATACCAAAACCCTCGCCGGTACCCTTCGCCGCCATCACGCCTTCTCTAGCTCTTTTCCGATCTGAAGACCACTCTTCGCCGATGAACATCGAAATTTAGAAGACAAAATTACCTATTTGGTAATATTTTTCTTTGTATAAACAAATTAAAAATGTATTTTATGAGGCATCGATAAGAAGCTCAAGCATTTTTTAACATGGCTGCGATATTTCCGCCAAACATTTTAACAAATGGCCTGTTGTGCGGTGTTCTGCAGTCAAATCCACATTATTATGAAACTAGAGAGAGAGAAAAAACCTAAGAAGGTTAGAAAACCCAACAAGAAGAACAAGAGAAAAGAGAGTCCTAGATTGAGTTCTTCATCTGATAATGGAGGGTGGTTTAGCAGTGAAGATGAAATAGAAGATGAAACAGAGACATTTTTCTCTTCTAGAAGCTTCTCTTCTGATTCTTCAGAGTCTCAGCGCAGGGAAAAGAAGAATTCTCGCCGTAAAAGAGCTGAAGCTCGCCGGAGAAGAACTGTAAGTAAAAGTTCTGATGTAGGTGCAGAGAGTTTTGCAGTTGTGAAGCGTTCAAGTGATCCTCACAGTGATTTCAGAACTTCAATGGTGGAGATGAACTCTTCTCATCATCACAGAGTTATTGTTGAAGTTTTTGGGTTTTGATTCTCATCTCGAGACTCGATTTTTGAAAAGAGGGTTTTCAAAAAAATTCAAATTTTTTTTTGGAAGTCTGGGTTGCCCCGTCAGCAAGCTCCCATAACACATTTAGGATACAGTAACACCTCACCGATACATCAACGCGTGTATAACGCGTGTACAATAACGGTGTAGATGTATCATTTCCCCTGTTCCTAATACGCAAGAGCATCGAGGTGACACGTCGAGTCATACATGAAAGTATTGAAGTAAGGCATAGTCTGGTGCGTCATGAGTATTCGGTGAAGAACATTTTTTTTTTTTGAATTCGACTTAAATTAAAGATGAATCCTCTTTATGGGACATTGCGATAGACCAAAGTGAGACACTTCTAGTTTCAGAGTAATCTCGTTGCTTATATCTAGGAGAACTATGGGATCGAGGCGAGAGCAGTTTAATGAGTAGGTCGAATGTTGTTTATGTTTGTACTTCTACTTTAATCTTAGTTATTGTTGTTTGATGTTGGTTGTGGGTGTAGCTGAGCTTCGAAATAGGGCGAAGAAGACCACGTCGGGCGAAGATCTCTTGTTGCGACCTACTTCATATTTTCTTCGCCAGTGGCATGTACTCGATATCGCCATGATCACATATTCTTCATGATCGACCTCTTTTCATTGTAATTCTTCTAGCTTTAAACTGACGAAATTTTCCATCTTCTCGTTCCGTTTGTCTCGTTCAAGATTCCTTTCATGGGTTTCAATGTAAAAATTTAGAATCCACTTGTAGGAAGATGACAAAGAAGCACCTTCTCTTTTGGGCCTTTTTTTAAGCCTTCGTCCCTGGTGCCCTTTGCACAGACAATTACGCTTGGGGGATGTTGTTATTGCGATGTGTACATTAATAAAATTCAACAAGTTTGTTGATTTTGTAGAAACTACCTGTAGGTGTGACGGGATTTAAACATCTACCTTCTTCTTGGCTTACATGCACATTGCATGTTTCCTCGATTAGTAGATAATTCTACTTAGGCATGACTTTGCTGAGGACTTGGTAACAATCCCCGAATGGAAGCACTTTTTTTTTTGGCGTATTTTACACGAGCAATACGCTCTTACGAAAGAAACTTAGGAATTATCAGAAGTAAAAAAAAAAACAAGATAAATATTTCATACATTTAAGAAAAATTGAAAAGAGTTTCACCCAGATTTTTTTTTATCGACTTACAATGTCTATTTTTCTCTAACTGCTTTGTCTGTTCCTGTGGAAGTAGTGTAGAAGTCTTACGTATTTTGAAACTTCTAAGCTTATGAGTCCAAATCAGTTGCATAGCCCGTGTAGTTTCTGTTCTCTGCATTTATTGTACATCATCTTGAACTTCTCAAGGATCCGATCCTAGAATTTGTTAAATGTTTGACTTGCTCCCATTTCTCCATCTTCGCTAATCATGACATAGGTTCTGTAAAGTGCCATGTCTTCATTTGTAGAGTACTTCGACCAGTGTTGCCAAAAGTTACTCATTATTTTTTTTTGGTCGGTAAAAAAATTTATTAAAAGAAAGAAAGAAGTGAACAAGTTATATACAACTTCCAAACTCTACTCAAACTAGTCAAAAGACTAGAAAAAAACAAACAACCAAACACACAACACAAGCACAAACAGAAACAACATAAGATCAAAAACCACTCATGNTGGATCCGAAAAATTTCGGATCCAAAACGGGTAGATCCGAAATGGATCCGAAATTTATCGGATCCACAAAGTTAGGTCCCGGAACCGCAAAAAACGGTTCCGGTACCGGTTCTGTTCTGGATTTTTGGGTACCAATTGACACCCCTACCGCCAATCCTATATCTATTAGGGGTGTCAAACGACCGGTTCGGTTATTGAACTAGTTCAGAACGAAAGCCTATTAAGTCTGTTTGGATAAGGGATTTGGGGGAAGGATTTTGTGGGGACCAGAGATTTGGTGGAAAAATCATGTTTTATTTTTTCTCAAAATTCCTGGTTCCCACAAAATCCCTACCTAAAATCCCTTGTCCAAACAGACTATCAGTTCTTATCGATTTTGGCTTTCAAGTAGGTGACACTAGAATCAAAACAATCGATTCTGGTACTAGTCAGGTAATTTAGTTCCTATTTGTTAATAATTAATTTTTAGTATAAAATGTTATTAATAACACAAAATCAATAGAAAAAAACTAATATTAGTGAGTCAGTTCTGGTTCTTATCGATTCGGTTCCGGTTCCTATAAGATATCAAAGTACCTATAACAAGAACCATTATAATACTAATGGCTTTGGTTCTTGTTCCTAATTGTTCTTAAAAATGTGGAACCACAACAGGTAAAATCAATTTCGATTTGGTTTAGTTCTCGGGTAAACGGGTACCAATTGACACCCCTAATTTCCATACAGCTTAGATAATATAAATGACTGTCTGTATGTAAGGTGATGAACAACACAATTACAAAGTAGTTCGACGGTTTTAGTCTTTGTACAGTTCTTGATTGTGAATATTTGTAGTCATAAAAATGGCTGCATTTATTCACATACTATTTTACTAGATTTATATGGAGGACCACTAAAATTTAGTGTAATGATTGCACTTATCTACCCAATTAAAGTAAATACAATAGTATTTTAGGGCTGCGAATTTTCACAAAAATTCTACGAATACCAGGCACAACCTAAACTTCATTTTCGGGAGAGCATAACATAATTAGTTAGTTCTCACTTTTGTTTTTGTTTTTGTTTCTTTTTTGGCTATTGATACAGGGGACTGGTGGTTATTGGCCAATATCCCTATTCAATTGATTAAAAGAAGGTGCAGATACGATATTATGGGGAGGTATTGTGAGTACTGGAGGGATTATTCTCAGCATCCATCGTTGCCCGAGTCGAAATTACAAAACCACCCCTTTCCTCGTAATCAACTTTCGCCATCAAATGGCAGCATAGCAAAAACAGATTGATTCATCAACACCATAACTTTGATTTTGTTCATTAAAAATCTAATTAATGAAATTTTGAACGTTTCTACAATGAGGAGTGCTAGCGAGTGAGCTAGCTACAAGCATTTTTCTATAAAAAATTTATCTTGTTCTTGACCAAAAATTCAGAGAGGACCCAAACAGAAAATCATTAAGAGAAGTAATGAAAGAGAGAGACCAGAATGTGAAAATTTGTCTTGTATCAAAACCACAGATGTAGTTGTAAGTCATACATGAAAGAAGGAATATAGTTGTCTTTTGTAACAGAGGACATCTTGGGATTGGAAATTTGCCCACCCATAATCCATGGAAATATCAACCAATTCCATACCTTAGTCATGGAGAAACATACAGAAAATAGATGTTTAGAGAGAGAAAAGGGTCATGATGATATCAAAGAGAAACAACAAACCAACAATCTTCTGTTTCCAATATATCAATAGAAGCAGTAGCAATCTTCTAGTTCTATCTGGCTTCTAACAATGAAATAGTTACTTGAGTTTCAGAATAAGCCTGTCCTATGCTTGTTCCATTGGAACTCCTTTCTACGAAAAAACCAGGCTGTTTAGGTTCCTGTAATACCAAATTTTCACTACCCAACATCAAAACCACAGATGACATACTTGGCCTGTCTTCTGGCAGTTGTTGAACACATAACTGACCCACTTGAATACGTCTTAGTACTACTTCAGAAGATACAGAATGTGAGTCCTCCAAACAGGGGTCCATTACTTGCAAAGCCTTTCTTTCTTTCCATAATATCCATGCCTAAAAAAAGTCCATAATAGTTATTAAACAAAAAAATTGATGTAGTTGTTTAAAAAAACAAGCTTGCTTTAGATTAGTTCTTATGTACTTACATGTCCTAGAAGGTTATGATGGTGGCTGTCATGGTAAAATCCTCTGTTCCTCTTTCCACTCAGTATCTCTAACACTAAGACGCCAAAGC
Organism: Macleaya cordata; assembly: GCA_002174775.1. Classification (NCBI taxonomy): domain Eukaryota; kingdom Viridiplantae; phylum Streptophyta; class Magnoliopsida; order Ranunculales; family Papaveraceae; genus Macleaya; species Macleaya cordata. The sequence continues at coordinate 36,874 of MVGT01003113.1, read as the reverse complement.
TGAAGACATCGGATTTCACTGAAAAATGCCCGTCTATCGCATACTCAGGAGACATATAACCACTGCACACCAAGGTTTGAGGATAATTAAGTACTGTTAACTGATGAAAATGTATTTCTGATTGTATTGTTTAACTACTTACTAGGTTCCAACTACTCTCTTAGTCTTTGCTTCAGTTTGATCTCCTCCGAAAATTCTTGCCATTCCGAAGTCTGAAATTTTTGGGATCATGTTGACGTCTAGTAGAATATTACTGGTTTTGAGATCCCTGTGAATGATTCTCAATCTGGAATCTTGATGAAGATAAAGAAGTCCTCTTGCAATCCCCATAACAATCTCTAATCGCTTCTCCCAATCCAGTAACTTGCTTCTCTGCCGATCTGTGCAGTGTTGCAATCCAAGTAAACAACCATGTGTTTTGGCTTTTAGTTTATATAATTAAGATTTAATAAGAGCACTATAGTGATTGATTTAACTTCAAGGGAATTTCACAAATTAAAACAAGCATGGAAAGCATATCAAGGAGTTAGGTTAGAAGGGCAAACCAAAAATGAAATAGTCCAAGCTTTCGTTCGGCATGTACTCGTAGACCAACATCTTTTCTTCTCCTTGAATGCAACAACCTAAAAGCTTAACAAGATTTCGGTGTTGAAGTTTTGCAATCAATATCACCTCGTTCTTGAACTCGGTAAGGCCTTGTCCAGAATCCTTAGAGAGCCGCTTCACGGCTATTTCTTGTCCCTCTGCTATCTTACCCTACAGATTTTGACTAATGTAGAAGGATGACATAATAATATACAAAGAACTTCAAGTGATTCTAATGTTCCTCTCCTTTTTTTCACATAAATCCTAGAGTCGTCAATGAAAAGAAAGTACCTTGTAAACAGGACCAAAACCACCTTCTCCAATCTTATTGGTGTGAGAGAAGTTGTTTGTAGCAATTTCTATAGTAATCAAGTCAAGTAGAGGTAGTTCCAGATCTTCCTTCTGCATTTCCTCATGGTTACCTGTTGGTAAGTAGTACGATAGTGAATCTATGAGTCAGTAGAAAAGAGAGAAAAATTTATGTCTCAGGGCTATACCAATATAACTGTAACCTGTACCAATCCCATCTTATAGTTCATAAATTGCATAACAGTTGGATCAACATTTCACAGCTAATACGTCTTTCATCTTCTTTGCATACAAGAACAATGAAAGCCTTGCGCTTACACTGAATTGACTGTAAACATAAAAAAGGTGTTGATATTGGCAGGCCACCAGTCACCTCACTGTGTAAGCACAAGCCTAGGACTGCTCATGCACACAAGTGGAAAAGAAGAAAGGAAGATCAGCAGTTAAAATGTCAGCCCTTTTTTTTTTAATGCTGGAAAGCCTCTAGAATCTCTTCAATTTTTTCTTTTTTCTTTTCTGATGGGCAACACAATTAAGGTTGGACCGGAAAACCTCCTGGTGGATAGAGTCCGGTTAGACAAGATCCACCTAGAAGAGGCCCTAAGATCAACCCTAAGGATAATAAGGGGATTCCAATTCCAATGCACACTCCAATATGGAGGAATCCTAGTTTGTAGGACTGAAACCATGGCCATCACTGAGAGAGGGTACATTTAGCAAGTAAGCTAGTCGCTCGTGTCTTTTAAAATCTCTTAGATGATCATCTTCACCGAAAGTAATCCAAATGGAAAAGGCTGGTTCGAAACATGTCCTAAAATGATATAGAAGCCCAGAGACAAAGTTTGTCTTAAGAGAATGCTTGCAAGGGTTATCATTTCTCTTACCTCCTTCCTTTCTCCTCATCTTATTCCAAATGATAGAACAGATGATCAGACCAAAGAGAAGCACAGCTGAACCGACTGAGAGGAGGACTGTCATCAGTAATTGTCTTTTCTTCTTGTTGGTGGTATGGATTGGTTCTATGTGCCCATCACATTACAAAAGTAAATAAAGTTGTCACGAACTCAAGACAGGAGTATAATAAGTCAAATTCTACGATAAATGAACTTAATTACGACAAAAGTTTGGTAAAACTTCATTTCTTTTATAAAATGAGAATGTAGTGCTTCCTACTACAGAGCTTTCTATTAGAGGTTACAATTGTGTCAAGGACACCAGGTCGAATCCAAATGATAACAGAGAACTAAAGGAGATGAACCTTAGTTAAGAAATTAGTGTCGGTGTCAGAATCCAACTGAAAATTGATTTCTTGACAAATTTTATAATTCTATTGAGGTGTAACAATAGAGAGAAAGAGAGAGAAAAGACGCAAAAATAATTAAGAAAGACAATTAACAATGCATACCTTGTCCAGATGCTGCTGACCTTATATATAGATTTTGCTCACCATCATCGGTAAATTGTCTAAGATCAAGGAGATTACCAAACCAAAGTATACAACCACTGCCTCCTTCAGTAATATTTGAATTAGCATAAGCCGTACAAGAACAGTTCTTCATGCACTCCACCTTGCATTCATTAAGGCTCATACTCTTGTTCACCCAAAAATTTACCATGTCAGGCAATTTCACTCCTTTAATTGGTTCAAATCCCTCGCCGACCCCACATTCCAGTGCTGTTCTTCTAACACATCCCCCTGCCCAATTGAACACGTCCCATTGTTGTTGTGATTTGGGTATGAAACCCTTCAAACACTCACAAGCTGGAGAAATATTAATGTCGCAAATTCCATTAGCACCACACCAGTTATAATTGTCACAATGGTCTCTCGGTAACTCGAACATAACAATCCACTTAAGAATTTGGTTATCCCATCTGAAGCGTTGAATCTTGCCCCATTCATTCACTGAAAGCCTTGTAGTAGGAGAGTTGTTCTTTCCCTTGTTTATATAGGCATAGTACACTGCATCGGTGTTTGATACGAAATTTCCATTCCAAACGGGGTTGGGCCTAAAATTCGGAAGACCACTAAATCGAAGTCCATCCCATACCCCACTTTGAAACTGCTTCATTGATCCATTACGTAGAACAAGTTGAGGTAAACCAGCAAGATCAAGGGCATACGAATAGTCTCCAATAGCAGGGTCAATCATGTTCTTCCATGATGTCACATTCCGATTCAGGCCAGTTTTTTGGTCCCATCCATGCCTCATGCCAGGTAACATAGTATCAGAAGGATAATCAAAACTCTGCCATAGATAATCTTCTGAATCACTAAGCATCCTATCTTTCAGGACTAGATTTCCAGACTCTAAGAGTTGAACAATTGGTTGTTCTACTGATCTTGATGAATTAGACGACCAAATAACACTGTTCGATCCATTGAGAATGACAATATTTCCATCATTTGCTATAGTTAGAACTCCAGATGAATCTGTCAGTGGATTATTTCGGTTCGCAACCCATACATATGTAGGTGTTATGTTCTTGTACCATATTCCAAAGTACAGGTTCTTGGTATTATTGGTACTGAAGAAGCCTAGTTCGAAGGTTTGGCCTGAGGAAACTAAGGTCTGGCCAACACTAATAGATTGGTTTTGAACTATGGTATCATCTGCAATGGCGATTTGTGAGGAGAATAAGAAATAAGTGCAGAAGCTCCTCATTAAGATTTCCCACATTACTCGATTACCCATCTCTCACTTCTCAACACAGTCAAAAGGGTTTTGTATCTTTTGTTAGTTTGATCCACAATAGAGGGAAGATAAAGAAAACAATTGTGAGGGAAGTCATTAACATAGGTAGTCCTATAGTATAACATAACAATTTATTAGTTCATTCAAATAACAAATACAAGTCTATGACAACCAAAGATTAGCTCAAATGAATGTCAAAGCTGTCGTAGTAAACGCTTAATAGTCATAGTAAACGCTTAATAGTTGACACCACTGCAGAAATTAGCCACTGAAATATATGTACTAAAAAAACATGAATTAACTATATAATGCTTAAACATTCAACATATATTGGTTCATCAAATCTAGGTTAGGTAATGAGGACTAGATCAACAAGCAGGAAGGATTTCATTACGAAACATCCATTAACACATTATATTAGCTATCAACCAGTTCATACCTTTTATATATATATATATATCCTACAAGAGTGGCCCATGTTTTGAACAGATAAAACTGAACCATCATGTGAAGTCATGGAAGGCCATTAGGCATTAATATATATTTGTAGAACTTTCTTAGTAGGTTATAATATTGGCACAAGAAAATGAGGATTACCACCTAGGTTACAAACAAGTTTATAGTAGCTATCAAACAGCTTCTTTCTTTCAACTGATGAATGAAACCAGAATATTTTAGTTACAGAAGAACTGAAAGACACAGAGCTGCTTCTATCTGACGAAATTCAACCCTAATTTCACACATAGTTGAATCTGTTTATCAAGTCAATGATAAAGAAAAAAAAAATAAGAAAGAAAAAAGTGATGCTTGAATCCATGAGTTGCAATAGCAACTTCTTCAACAGGAACATACGAAAACAGAGCATTACCGGTAACAGGTGGACAGAATTTAGCACCCCAAAAATTCGTTCCTTTATTGGAGCAGCACAAATAACCAATGCTCCCAATTTATCTTCATCAGCTTCTTCGTTGCTGCTGATGTGAGACCGACTCTTTGGAGACCCACTCGGATCTTCAAACCCAAAACCCAAAACCAAAACCATCGCCATCTTTTTTTAGGGTTTTGGATTCTTGGTGTTGCTAACATTTTTCACAAGGTCCATGGTGTGCACGATCTGAATTACACTGGGTTTTGGTGATTACAGTGGGGGAATCCGAAGCGAGTACCGGTAGATAGACTGGCGACCGAAGATCTGTCGGGCGACAGACAGTCCATCGCCCCAAAACCCTAAAACCCTCGCATTCTTCTATTCCCCCATTCTCTTCCTCTCCTCTTCCGCCGTTAACAGAGGAAAATCTTATTTTCTTTCCTACGAAAGCATCGAAGAAATCTGCAGTGATAGCTGATTAATGCACCGATCTAACTTGTGCACTTGGCTCCCCTCACTCCCGCGAATCCATTGGTGGCAAATTTCTCCCCGATCCGTCGGTGAACAAAACCTGGTAAGTGGTTTTTCATTTTTAAGCTAATTTTGGTTATTTAAATTTGTTTTTTGTTTTTGTTTTTTTGTAAGTTGAGCGGGGTTAAGGAGACCCCAACCAAAACAAGAAGAAAATCAAACAAATTACTAATGGAAATACTTTTTTCCGCTCTTGTCTTCAAAAATGATATCCTTCAAGTCTTGAGCAAACGAACTAGGAATGATTTCCATAAATTCTGAGTCAGGTTGGAGACTAGCAAGATGATCTGCAGCACGATTGGTCTCTCTATAAACATGCTTGATTTCAAAGAAGCTAATGCATCACGAAGGTGCAAAATGTTCCGCCAAATTACTTTGGCGAACCATGGTGGCTTAGCATTCACTGAGTTGAAGTAAGAAACAACTGTCATTGAGTCAGAAGCGATAGAAACATGTCGAATATCATGAAGTTTGGCCAGCTTCAACCCTGCTTCAACGGCTTGGAGCTCATGAAAAGTAATTGTCTTTGGCCTCGATCCCCCGACTGCTGCAGCTATAACTTCTCCATCCGAGTCTCTGATTATGACACCAAACCCAACAGAAGAAGTAGATAAAGATCCATCTATATTAATCAGAAAAATTCCAGTCGGCGGAGCATTCACTACAAAAAAAAGATGCTTTTAGCGACGGTAAAAGACCGTCGTTAAAGCTCCAAAATCGTCGCAAATAATTATTTGCGACGGCATAGATTCCGTCTTATAAGCCACCGTCGGCGATACTATTTTCGACAGTTTTACTGCTTATTAGCGACGGTCTGTCCGTCATAAAAAATCATTAAATAAGATGACACTTGACCCTTTTTCTACGGTAAAAAGCCGTCGTCAATGGCAGAGAACCGTCGCAAAAAGTCAAACATAATTGCTACGGCATAATCCGTCACAAAAAGGCCTTTAAATTAAGACGAACTTCTCTTCTTATCTACGGTAGTATATCGTCGTTAATAATAAAATGCCGTCGTCAAAACACTAGTGTATTTGTTACGGCATTCACTGCCGTGGATTTAATCCAATTACTGGTGACGGTTAATACCGTCGCTAAAAGTCTTTTTTTTACCTGCTTATATATATATATATATATCTCACATGTGCAAAAATTACATATTCAGAACTTAGAATTTACAAAATACTAATCTCCACCTGCCCAAATTCTTTTCAGTCCATCACAACTATATTTACAGTACTAGTATCCACCTGACCAAATTCATTCCATTCGATCATAAACTTAAAAGCAAAATGTTTCAAATTCATTTCATTCCTTCACAACTATACCACAAGCTTTAAATGAGTTATACATCCTTTCATATATGTTAAGAGAAACAAAAGTAAAAGTTCCACAATCCTAAACATATCCAATTAAACACAAAAAAACCTTCTATATCCAACATTGACCATATACATTCCATTCGATCCATTACATGTCAAAAGAAACAAAAAAATTCTTCTCAAATCCCTTCACCTCATGATAAACCCATATCATGATCAATTACTCCATCCTAATATATATCCTATATATGTGTCATCAAAAAGATTTGTAAAGCAGGTAGTAGAATATATTTTAATCACAAAAAAGGTAGTAGAATATATTCACCACAAAGTGTTCAGTTGCTGATCTCCTACTCTTAGGGAACGGTGTTAGACCTACATCCGTATGGGCAACGGCAAAATATATATGCTGCAAAAAACAACCCATTAAAGTAGATTTCAGTTCATGTTTCCCTAACTTCTATACCAAATGATTGAAACTCATTTCATTCCATATACAACTATGGCAAAAGATTTATTTATTGCATCTTTTCCTTTTCCATATGTCAAGAGAAACCAAAAGTATATGATGAAATGAGTCAAATTACATCATTTCATATGACAAAAGAAACAAAAAATTTCTTCTCCAATCCTTCACATATCAAGACAAATAAAATATCATCCACAATTAACCCTCTTTAACTAATACCATGATCAATTACTCATTCCTAATATATATTCCATATATGTCATCAAAATGATATGTAAAATAGTAAAATATATTTACCAAAAAGTGTTCATCTGCTGATCTCCTACTCTTCGGGTGTAAGTGGTGAAGTGGGCACCGATGGACTATGCTGCACAAAACAAACCATAAAAGTATCTTTCAATTCATGTTTCCTTAATTGATAGTTTTTAAGAGAGTGTGAGGATTCTATTAAGATCATTGCAGCATGAAGATTCACAAATGGCACTTTAACAAGTCATTCTCTCATAGAATGTCTAACAAGTATAAATCAGTTCACTCATAAGTAATATAACAACTATTGCAAATATATGTTATATCTAGCTACGCATAAAACAAGTAAAACTAAGGCCCCTTGATTTGCATTTTCACATATTAAAATCACTTGAACAAAATCAGTTTCTATTTTGTTGGGAATGCCTATTTCAACTATAATTTAAATAAGATCACTTGAATACCATCATTCGGGGGAGCATCGTTGTAAGGCCCCTTGATTTGCATTTTCAAAGGTCAAAATCACTTTTAAGTTATAACATATCCAAACATCAAACTATGCAACATTTTTCATAAACAAACAAATAGAAACGCATTCAACAAGTTTTTCTAAAATAGAATTTGAAATGCAAAAACACCAGTAGAACTGGAGGAAAATCTACCTCCATGGAGAAACTAATACCACAAACTTGAAGTATGCTATGAGACCTTCGAAACGAGTACTCATATACCCAAAATGGACGTCGTAACACAAAGTTATGGCCCAAAAAAGTTGACTGGTTGCATATAAAATAGGCTGAGAAAGTTGTGAACTTGCATACGTTAATATAGACTCTAAAACTTTGCTGAAACTAGTTTGAAATAGATGTATACCTAGGTACTGCCACGTGTCCCCGCCATCTGTATGAGCAGCTGCAATGCCATATCCACTTTATTTTCCAAGTTTGCAACTTTTTCCTCCAAGGCTTTTACTTGTTCTGTATTCCTACTTGAAGACGCACTCGACGATTGCCCATGCCAAAATGTCTTGGGTTTCACAGCATTCCCATAACACCGTACACGACCACCCCTATCGCGTCCCATTACTTTCGAGAAAACGTCATTAGGACCCACTTCTAACTCTTGTGATGATGCATCTTGATTGTTGACCAATTCATCCATTTCCCTCTACAAATATTCACATAATTATATTAGTTGAAATATTTATTTGAAAAATTTTAAATGTAGAACACAATTAGACATTAAGTGATCTAATTTACAATCTTCTCGGCTGCCACATTGTTGACTACTTTTTCCTCTCGAGTGCGAGTTCTTTTGAAGATTTCTACACGTGTCGGTGGTGTGTTTGTTTCAGAGGGTTTAACACATACATATATCAACGGTTTAAAAAATGATATATATATATATATATGGTTTGAATAATGCTATATTTTACCTCTTCAACTATCCTCATAAATGATTTCGAACCAGTTCTATGAGGCACAGTTTGTTTGTCCCTGTTCCGCTTATTACGCTGACTAATTTCCTACAATATCATTAAAAAAAATATGTTTAAGAAACTATTAGTAATTGTATAAACTTACTAACCTATTGATAATCAAACACTTACAATCCCAACGTCCGATGACCAGTAGTCGACTAAAATCGGCCATTGACTCTCAACTACATCCTTCGGGCGATGTGCAAGCCTTTCTACGTTTGTTGAATAAGGATCAAAGACTGCCAACTTCATCTTGTACTTGTGCTGCCTCCACCTTTCATCTAGAGTTTCAGATATCCACCTTCACACTCTATTGGGATGTTAAATATTTGCTTCAACATGAAAAATGTGGTCGTAATTAACCATTGTTATGTAAAAAAGAAAGGCAAAAAAGAAACATATATATCTATTTTACCTTCACTTCTAAAATTGCATCAGGGATCTTCTCTTGAATCTCTTCCACTGTCCATGAGGGGTGGTGAAGGCCGAATCTATTTCCATCCTGAGCCATCCACCCTAATAAGCAGCAATCTTGTGGGAGTGAACCTTACAAATTGGTACACCCTTTTTACAGGTTATTGGTATTTTTGTCCCTGGAGGTATATCTGATAACCATTTCATCTGCGCTTTCCCCCTTGTTTTTCTAACAGCTGGTTGTTCTTGAGACGCCATTTTCCTACAAAAAGAATTAAGTATAAATGTAAGAACATACTATTAAAGTGATAAAGACAATTAAAGTAGTATAGATCTGGAAATTTTTTATCACCTACATAGAAACCTCATCTTGATGAAAAAAAGGAATCAAAGCAAAAAACAATTCGAATCATAAAGAACCAAGTCACTTAATTGAACTTTATATTATAATCATCCAAAAATCGATACATGACAAAAAAACATGATGTAATGCAGTTACAATTAAGTATCCGAATCCGACCCCCCTCCCTCTTCAACCCCATCTTCAGCTCCATCTTCATCTCCATCTTCATCCACATCTTCATCTTCACTTCCCTCTTCATCATCTTCGTCATCTTCATCGTCATCTTCACCTCCATCTGCAACCTCAACTACATCTCCCCTTCTAACACTAACCTCAGCTTCATCTTCATTTCCATCTTCATCCTCATCTTTATCATTAATAAAGTCCACACAAGTATTTATTTGATCAGCAACATTGACCTCTAAGTCATCCACTATTTCTGCAATGACATCTTCCCTCACCAAACTCAGATTGTCATCTCCTTCATCGTCAATCTGGATTCGATTACCATACGGTTCACTATCCAATAGTTGATCATCATTTCCACTCATTTCAAAAGTATCTCTAGGTGTATTTTTAATCACAACATGCCATTTTGGTTCAGTTGGATCTTGAACGTAGAAAACTTGTCTAACTTGTGATGCCAACACATAAGGATCATCCTTTTGAGAAGGCAAAAGATGTGTAAAATTNAAACTTCTGGGAAATGATCCTCCCAATCATTTGAGATTAGAAACCGATCTATTCTGCTTTGTCTCAAACCTCCCTGGCGATTACTCCAAGTAAACCTGGCTCCTTTGAGTGGAAGATCAATGAGTTCATTTCGATCAATAAAATTTGAAAATAATCTCATGCTACAATTCATTCGTCTACCACTTTTCCTTTCCCCTGGAAAACGAACTTCATTGAAATCTCCTCCAATGCACCATGGTGACACCCATCTATTTTTCAACCTATCCAGTTCTGTCCACAACTGTAATCTAGATCTTTCATCATTTGGACCATAGACATTAGTAATTACAGATTCAAAGTCATCCAATTTAGACAAAAGTTACTCATTATTGCAACCAAATGATCTTGAATGTAGATGAGGAAGGGAATGATGAGAGGGTTGATGGAAAAATATTAGAGTGAGAGGGGGATATGAGGAGAGATTTCGCTAAAGGGGAGGATGTCTCAGCCCACCTAGGATTGGTTTTGAGAACTCGACAATATATATCAGTTTTACCAAATTTTTATTGTGAAATTTATATTGTCAAGTTTAACGAATAAAAAGTTGGATTGAAACATCAATTACTGTAAAGGTGTATGCAGCATGTGATGGACCTTGCCCAAAAGAAAAGAAAAAAAATCTCTTCTTAATTGTAATTGTCTTGTATGGAAATTATTTTACCAAGATAAAATTCATAAATGCAAAACTTTTGCATGTAAAAAGCCTGATATAAATGTTGCACTGGTTCAAAGAATCATACCCAATCCCATCTGTGTATTTTTCTTGTATGGAAATTATTTTACCACCATAAATGCAAAGCTTTTCCATGTAAAAAAGCCAGATATTTGATGTTTAAGTACAGGGTCATAGAATCAATATAGGTGTGTAATTGTATTGTAAGGAAATTATTTCACCAACATAAATGCAAAAATTGTAAAAAATAGTAAATGTTTCCTACAATAATAATAATAATAATTCATAATTAAATTCCATTAATATGTAAATCTTGGCAGACTATCTTATAATGAGGGTTAGCTAAGTTTACCTCAGCCACTACTCTCTGGCTTCTTCTTATATACAGTATAGATAGATGCAGCAACTAATTGTAGTTCTTGGTGAAACCTCAAAAAATGAGTAATTTTAAGGGCATTTTTTTCAAACTGTTTGTAGTTGTTTTTTGTTTTAGTCGGACTAACTATGGATCCGAAGGAGGGAGGATACGCATATCAAAAGAAGAAGACGCGGAGTTAGAAAGACAACTCAAGATTCTCAATAAGCCTCCCATCAAGACCTTTCATGTAAGATTACTATTTTTTTTCTTTCTTTCTTAATTTGTGGGCCCTCACAGAGATTATTTAGGGCTAAAGTTTAGTGAAGATGTTTTTCTTACCACATAGATCATCTTATACTATTCAAAAATTTCTAATCCCATAAAAATTAGTTGCAAAATAACAATAAAATAAATACCTTCGAAAGTTTAAGATTTCAAGAAATTGATGGGAGTATATAGAGGGGATAGAAGTTTTAAAATAGGTTAATGGTCAATGAGGATTGAGGATTTATAAAGTGATGACCATCATTCTCACCATAAATCAACTGTTAGATCATTGCATTCTATGCATGGGAGCACAATAGGGGCATCTCGAATGGAGGCATTAGATCCCTCCTCCTTTTTCAGAATTGGTCGTCTATTTTAACTTAGTAAGTACTGTGGATACCTCAAACAACCAAAATCAGCCAAACTACAGGTTTGGACAAGTACTAAGGACACCTCAAATAACCAAAATCAGCCAAACTACAGGTTTGGGTAACTTTAGAAGGATTTTGACAGAGATTCTACTGCACGAGAGCATTTCGGCCGTTCCACAGTCTCTATTAGACAACAATCTCTGCAGTGGGGAAAAGGGAGTGCCGTTAGGCAGAGTTTCTGTCGTCCCACAAGTCACCACATGACATTGACTATACCACACGCCATAGTTTATTCCACCACAAATCGCTCTTTTGAGGTGTGGCCATGGTGCTTGCTGTCCCTTATTCCCCAAACCCCCAACTTTGAGGTTTTTCATGGTACTTGCCCTTATGAGACTGTTCTTCTGTTTATTCTCTTTATTAATTAGCTGCTTTTATACTCTTATAATTTCAGCTCCATTTGTCCCCACAAAATTCCTCCTTAAAATCTCTTGTCCAAACAGACTATTAATAAATTAGCTGTTTTTTTAATCATTACATTAGCTGCTTCTTCATACTAACAGTACTGTGTAATTGTTGTTTATTTTGTTGAAAGACTGAATGGGATGATATCGTTGATTGTGTTGACATCCACAAGCAACCTGCATTTGATCATCCTTCTCTCAAGAATCACAAAATTAAGGTACATATATATATATACTCTCTTCTCTATCTTTCAACAATATTTTTTTTCTTAGTACTAAAGCTAAGACTTGATCTTATGACTTTTGATATCTTGCTCCGGTACTATCTTAGACAGCCACTTACTATAAAGGCTTAAACTTTTGAAAAGAGGAGCATTAAAATGTATATCACATAATTATACGACACTCTGACACGAGTAGACCATGTTCATCTAACAAGTACTAAAAGAGCTATCTTTCTTTTTCTATTACAGATGAGACCCACTTCTTCTCTAAAAATGAGGATCGCAGAAAAAACATCCAAACTTGTTGAATCTAAACCTTCACATATTAGGACTGACGGTATCAAATGCCCAGAAGGAACAGTGCCCATCAAAAGGACAACAAAGGAAGATCTAATTAGAGCCAAATCTTTCTCAAAAACATCCAATTCTGCCAATGTTGTTAAACAAGTAAGTTATCTGCTTGCTTAAACCTTTTCTTATATATTTTGAACACTAGGGGGATAATTTTGGGTAGTTCTGACGTGGCAACGGATTATTTATCTTTTTTTCACCTTCACGGATTACAAGGCAACAACTTCCAAATTTAAGGATTTCCTAGTGCTGCCACATCAGATTCTCCCCAAAAATTTCCCCCTAGCATTAATTACTCATATATTTTACTCTAATTAATACTTTAAAGATTTGATTTATATAATTTTTTTTAACTAAAATGAATTTGTTATTAATTAATCAGGAAATTTACGCTCATGTTAGGCTGGAAAATTCTGATGAGGGCATAAAATATTTTGGAGCCAACGCAGACATGTTCATTTTTAATCCAACCGTAGGTGAAGACCAATTTAGTGGTGCTCAATTTTGGATAGAAAGTGGCAACCCATTATATCAATTCAACAGTATACAGGCTGGGTGGATAGTAAGTCATTTTAATTAATTATTAGGTTTAATTAAATTTTTTTTTAAATGAAATCATTCAGAATTATACAAGGTTTATGAATTTGATGTTCATTATATAGGTAATTGAATTAAAAAGGTTTTTTTACAACATTAATTATCATGAATTTTCCAGGTAGCACCACAATTATACAAGGATCACCGTACTCGATTCTTCACGTATTGGACTGTAAGTTTGAGCTATTATGATTAATTATCGATTGATTACTTCATAATAACCTTTTAATTAACATAGAATAACTAATTAAATCATCAAATTTAATAAAAATAAAAAATAAATTTTGACATGGAATTGCAGGGTAATGGTACCTTTGTAACCGGTTGCTACAACACTATTTGTCCTGGTTATGTTCAAGTCGACCGATCGTTCTATCCAAGTATTCCTTTCACCAATTATTCTACTTATGGTGGGGATCCATTTTATGTTCACCTGTATGTTTATCAGGTATGTAAAATAAAAAGATCTTATTATTCGTCTCATTTTCCTAATTGAAGATGGATATAAGTGGATTTCTTACATCCCAATTTTATTTCATTCAATTTCAAATTTCTAAACCCTTAAGCTCATTAATTTTTAAAAGATGTCAAATTTTAAACATTATTTGTAAACTTAATTTTAGATAGGGTAAGAAGTTTTGGAACCGGTTTATGTTATGGTAAGGATAACATCCTCACGATAAATCGGCCTTTGGATTATTGGTTTCCATGTAATCCACACAAAAAGTGTACATGTGGTGCAATATCCTGATAGATGTTTACACATTATTTTTGCTTCTAATTTTCAAATAAGTTTTTTGATAGTGTATGAAATTTTAGAATGGATCGATTTTTGGATACAATGATCTATATGATGAGAATAACATCTCACTTGTAATCGGCCATTTGATAATCTCTCTATAGACCCCACAGAAGGTTTGGTACGGGTAATATACCAGAGTGAAAGTTATTGACACATTTTAACTATTAAAAATAGTTTCACGTATGGGAAGTTGAAAACCTTGCAATAAATAATATAAAGATCCCGAGCTACTCTACTCATTGTCAATTAGTTTTGAGTTGAATGCCCACAAACTTAATATTAACACTCTCTCATTACATATTTTAACTATAAGGTATATATATAGACTTAACTCAATTCTTTTTTTCATTTTTTTTTTGTTGTCCTTGTTTGTAGGATAAAACAGGGGATTGGTGGTTGATCTATAAAGATGGTATAAAGGTTGGTTACTGGCCAAAAGCACTATTCAATGGTCTAAAAACTGGTGCAACCAGGATAAGATGGGGAGGAAGTGTGAGTGTGAGTCCTGAAGGAATTAGCCCTCCAATGGGGAGTGGACATTACCCAGATGGTCAACCTGGTCATTCATGTTATTTCCCACACGTTATGTATTTAGATGACCATGATGAATTGATAAATCTTGGGGATTCTGGTGTTATTAAAGAAACAAATTGTCCCCTTTATGGTGTTGGTCTTAGAGGTTATGTCAAAGACTTTGGGACTTTGTTAGAAGTTGGTGGACCTGGTGGCAAATGTCGTACAAGTTGAGCATGTTCATGATGAATCAATGACATGCACAAATCCATCGATCATTAATTATATACTCGCCTGCTTGCTTATGTGCTGGTCTATCCTATCCTATCGGCCGATTATGTAATAACGGGTAATATGATAAAATAATAATCTACAATTACACAACATTTTTCTATTTATTTGCAATTGTATTTACTTTTCTAGATCTATGTTTCTGCGTTATGCAGTTTTGGTTAAACAGCCAGGATTTTCATACATTGTTGTTATAAGATTTTTGTAGGGCTTACATAAACATAATTCGAGAGGTATGAAAATGATGATATCTTCATCACTTGATCATTCTCGTATAAAACCACCACATATTAAAATATCTACGGTTGCACACAATTTGATTTGGGTTGAGTTTTTGCAAAACCTAAAATCAAAACAGTGGTTTCTTGATATGGTGAGATTAATTACACAAAGAAACCAATTAATAATTTAGAATTTTTCTCCATCCTTGTAATAGAAGTTTTAAATACAATAACCAATTGGAAAAATTTGCGACAGATCATTAACCACGCATAACAGAAAAGATTGCAACGGTTTTGAGCCATTGCGCAATTCGCAACTGTCATGTGCTGTTGCAAAAGTTTATCAGAGCCCTGAGTCAGCAACGGATCATAGCGGTGGCAACATTAGCTACATTGATCTTCAATACTCAAATTCTCTTTAGAGATGTCTAATGTATAGCTGTTTCTTCAGTCTTTGACCTGCATGGTTTATTGAGCTTGAGTTTCTTTATATTATTATAGGGCCAAGTAATGCATAACCAAGTACTTCCTCATTTTCATTTAGATGTACAAAGAAAAAATCTATAATTTTTTTTGGATATTTCAAATTTTGAAATAGTTCAAGACTGTTGCAACACATTAAACAATAGAAAACTGTACAACGGGCATGAACCGTACCATTTCAATTGACGAGCCAAATAAAGGGAACGACTAAAAACTGTTAGAATATGCAACTTTGTAATTCATGACCGTGGCTATTTTGATGAATTGCAACGTTTTGAACTGTTGTTTTATGTTTTTGTAGCAACAGCTTCAAACTGTTGCAATTGTCTTTGCAATGGTTCCTTAACCTTGGCTATTTACCTGCTTCACATTTCTGGTGCAGGTCTGAACCATTGATAAATTGATTAGCGACGGTTAATGCCGTGGCTAATATTTTGAATGGCTGTTTTACCTCCTTAAACCGTGGCAAATCCTTGTGGACCTTGGCTATTTGGCATTGTTGATGTAGTGTTAATTTATATAAGTTAAGAGAGTTCAAACCTAACTCTACTGAGAAGCACCTCTCTCTCCATCTCTTGTTTTCTCTTTCTAGATCTCTTTTGGAGTAAAACAGAGTTACAGCTCCTATCATACTCAGACTTTGTTCCCAATAATAAAGAGACGCAGAAAAATAAGAGGAATGCAAACTCTTATTACCTGCTGCCTCAAGAGAAAATTGAATTACTTGCAAAAGTTCCCTTCTCTACACTATACTTATTTCCTCTACGAAACATAAATATCATTCTTTTAAAGTCTGTGTTGTCGGGTCTAGAGAATCGATTTATATAAAATGCATTGAGTGAGCGAGTAAAAAGCTAGCTGTCTGAAAACCTGAAATTAATTATCTGTTCTGGTAAATGTGTGGATTGCAGGATGGAGCTGTTCACCAAGAAAATGATATATATAAAATGTAGCAGTACCAGCTCATTGAATCATTCCGAAGCCTATCTATCTGCATAATTGACTTGTATAGAAATTAATCTGTGTGATTGTCTTGCAAGGAAATTAAATTCATTAATATGTAAATCTTGCAACAGATTATCTTATAATGAGGGTAGGATAAGATTACCAGTGGCTTCTTATATATAGATAGATGCAGCAACTAATTAAATTGTAATTCCTGGTGAAACCTAAAAAATGGGTAATTTTAAGGGCATCTTTTTTAAGCTGTTTGTAGTTGTTTTTATTTGTATAAGTCTGAACAACTATGGAACCGAAGGAAGAAGGATGCAGATATCAAAAGAAGAAGACGCCGAGTTAGAAAGACAACTCAAGATTCTCAATAAGTTTCCCGTCAAGACCATTCATGTAAGATTACTGCTTTCAAAATTAGACTGATTAGATCATCATCTTCACAAAAAATCTACTGTTAGATCATCCTCCTTTATGTAGGTGGGGTTGGGGGAAATAATAAGGGCATTTGTTTCCTCCTATTTTCAAAATTCATCGTCTATTTTGGCTTTGGTTATGGATCATATGGATTTGATTTTGTTTATATTGTATAATGTTGAAATTAGACGGAATGGGGTGATATCATTGACTGTATTGACATCCACAAGCAACCTGCATTTGATCATCCTTCCCTCAAGAATCACAAAATCCAGGTACCTACACATATTCTCTTCTCCTTCTGTATTAATTAATTAAATTGGAGTGTAGAAGTTCAGTGACAATACCTAACAAGTCACATAATTATGTGGGTCAAATAGAGCTGGAGTACCACATTCATCTAATACTCTTTTTCTACGCTAGCGTATAAGAATTATCTAAATTATTATTATTATTTTTTATTATTTTTGAGTAGTACTAGTACTAAAACTTGAATTATGACTTCTTTGTCTATCTCGCTCTGACACTATGTTAAAAGCTTGCTCTAAAAACTCAAACTTCTAAAAAGAGGTGTCAAAAGGTGTATCACATAGTTATCTGGTACTAACAGGTGTAACTCATATTCATTTCACTTGTACTTACAAAGGTAGCTTTTTTTCTTTTCCTTTTTTTGGTTTTTTTTCCATTATAGATGAGACCCACTTCTTCTCCCAAACGGATGATCAAAGGGAATACTTCAAAAGTTATTGAACATGAACCTTCAAATTTTATGTTTGATGGAATTGAATGCCTAGAAGGAACAGTACCCATCAGAAGGACAACAAAGGAAGATCTAATAAGAGCCAAATCTTTCTCAAAAACGAAAAATTCTGCAACTAATGAACAAGTAAGTTTTCTTGCCTTAGAAATTTTCTTATTTATTTTACTCTAATTAATTTATACTTCAAAGATTTGATTATACAATTTTCTTTTATTAAAATGGTTTTTTTTTCAATGATCAGAAAATTAACAGTGCTTATATTAACGGTGCATATATTAACCTGGAAGATGACGACAAGCGAACAAAATATTTTGGGGCCAGCGCGAATATTACCACATACAATCCAAATGTAGGTGAAGATCAATTTAGTGCAGCTCAAATTTGGATAGAAAGTTCTTTCCGCCCAACTCCATTCAATAGTATACAAGCCGGATGGATAGTAAGTCATTTTTCTTATCTTTTCTCTTTTATTATTTTTTTTCTCTTGTATTCATTTTGTTATTTAGAATTTAATTATATTTATAGTAGGTATTTACCATTTTCTAATATTTTCTAATTTTCTAATTAGTATATGCATTTGATGTTCATTATATATTTTTTTTGATGAGAAATTTGATGTTCATTATATAGTTAACTGAGTTAAATAGTCTTTTTTACTACATTAATTATCATAATTTTGACTGCAGGTAGCACCTCCATTATACAAAGATCACCTTACTCGAATCTTTACGTATTGGACTGTAAGTTCGAGCAACATGCGTACTATGATTAATTATCGTTCGAATACTTCATGAACTAATTAATATAGAATAAGTAATGGTTTGTTTGGAGGGAGATTCTAAGGTAGGAATTCAGTGGGGACCAGGGATTCATGTTTTCCTGGTCTGTTTGGCTGCCAAGAATCCTGGAAACTTGTTTCCCAGGGAAACATGTTTTCCAGCAAATCCCTGTTTTGGAGTCCCACCTCCCCCCTTAGAATTTGCTGAAATTCTAAACTAAGGATTCACTATGTATTCACCTAAGTCAATGCAGATTACACCCCATAAAATTAAAACAACAAAATAGAGATTTTCCTTAGATTTTAAATGACAACCAAACAAACCAAAGGATTAAAGCTTCCAAGGATTCATGAATCAATGGATTCTTTAATGGTTGCCAAACAAACCAAAAGATTCATGTTTCTAGGGATTCATGTTTCTAAGGACTCATGTGTGAATTCTACATCCAAACACTTTCTAAATTAATTATGAAATTCATCAACTATAGTGTAACTAATTTATTTCCGTCATTGATTTGCAGGGTACTGGTTCCCCTGTAACGGGTTGCTACAACACTCTTTGTCCTGGTTTTGTTCAAGTCGACCGGGGATTATATCCTACTCTTCCCATCGACCATATTTCTACTTATGGTGGGATTCAATATTATGTAAACATCGCTGTTAATCAGGTAATTAAAATAAAACGATCTTTTTATCTTCATCTATTTATACTATATTACTATAGCAGAAATCTTTCAAACGTCAAATTAAAAGGGCCTCAAATATATACCTCTGTTTTTTTTTTTTCCTTGTTTTAACAATTTTGTGTTTAATTAATACTCCTCCCCTGCATATTTTTAACCAAAATTTTTTTTAACTAGCCCGAGCTTAAAAAAAATAAATTTAAGCTCGACCCATTGACATCTGTTGGATGTTTCCATATATACTTACTTCCGTGTACTAATTAATTAACGAAGTGAATATCCAATGGCTATGTATGAGTCGCACGGGTTTAAATTTTTTTTTTTCTTAAACTCGGACTTGTGAAATTGGGACTCATTTTTAGTCCTTCGAGTATAGTATCTTTTACTTGTTATCTTGTTCTTCATTTAATTTCTTTTTGTTTGTAGGATAAATCATCAGGGGACTGGTGGTTGAGTATAGCAGGCACAAAGAATATTGGTTACTGGCCAAAAGCCCTATTCAATAGTTTAGGTGAGGGTGCAGACAGCATAAAATGGGGAGGGAGTGTGAGTTTGAGTGAAGAAGGAATTAGCCCTCCAATGGGGAGTGGACATTTCCCAGATGGTCACCCCAAGCATTCTTGTTACTTCACACAAATTATGTACGTAAATGATCATTATGAATTGGTAAATCTTGGGGATACCGCATATAAAGAAATACTCTGTCCACGTTATGGCCTTACTATTACAGGATATGTCGAAGAACAAGGAAATACAATAGAAGTTGGAGGACCTGGTGGTAATTGTACTAGATGATCGAGCATGTCCTTAATTAAAAACATGCACAACTCCATCATTCATACATTCGCCTGTTATACTTATGTACTGGTCTAATCTCGTCTATTAAATAATAATGCACCATTTTTCTATTTCTTCAAAATTTCTCCCAAGGGCAGATTCATCCCAAATTATAAAATACTTCCTTCATAAATATTTTCGTCGAAATGAGGTGCGGGAAAGTTTGCGCGTCAAATACTTTTCGAAATAGAGACAGAATAATAAGGCTTAACCGTACCCAAATATGCTATTGGCGACGTTTTTTTGGGCCGTCACCATGAGATCATTTCCACGGTTTAAAAATGTAATAGCAAGAGACCTTCCACAATGGCCAAAACAGTACCAAATAATCATTTATTAGAAATGGAAAGTGAGCAAACCTGTTATTAGGATGAACAATATCATATTATTAGCGACGGTTTTTAAAAACCATCCTAATTTATTGTCGCTAAAACTCATTTTTGCAGTTTCTACTGTGAAATCATATAGTTCTAGAGTCACATTTTGCTTGTTCCCCAAGTTTAAACTGTTAAACAATTTATGGGTGAATATGTTTTCGTTTTATTCCTTATTAACTTCAAATAGTGGTGGAACCATTTTAGGATGGTGTCCTGCCCAAATTTTATCTAATGAGAGAAAAAAATTTTGACGTTACTGAATTCTTTTTAAAATATTTCTTATACATAAAATGTTTAAGATTTCAATTTGAAAAGATTGTTCCATATAAATATTTGCATGACGAACTATTTGCACTATGACAGCAAAAATTTACGGATATATGATTCAATTTGAATATTAATTTCGCAACCCTGCTTCCTCCATGAAGCGAATTTCACAACAACAAAGAAGAAGATAGAAGTTAACAGATTATTGAGTCATTGGGGTCTTCGTCTTGAAAAGACGGAACATTAGTTACTGAAAATTCCAGTTAAAGGTAGAAACCAAATGCAACACTCCTATTATTCTTAATCTAGCTTACCCATCGGCCTATAAGCTCGATATAAATGTTCAACCGGTTCATAAAATCATACTTAAGCTTCAAGTACCAGCTAGCTTAACTGATAAAGTCGGTTTATGTTGATAGTAGAGACCTGGATTCAAATCCCTCTTACATCGAATAAATTAGAAAATGTTGAAAAGCGTACATAATTTAGGAGTGTAAGAGTAGAACCTGTTGTTGATGGTTGATCCTCCAGTGCCTCCATGTTAGTGGTTTCTCTCTCCCTTCTCTCTACCTATTAGAGGCTCTTTTTCCGCCAGTTAACAGTACTTTCTAACTTACACCCTTGCATATACTTGTAATTGGAACAGTAGTCCTATCATAGAAACTAAAAATAAAAATCATACCCAAGCCGTTTATCTGTGTAATTGTCTTGTATGGAAATTATTTGACCACCATAAATTCAATACAAAGATTTTGCATGTAAAAATAAGCCCAATATAAATGTTGGACTGGTTATAATTGAATCATACACAAGCCAATCTGTGTAATTGTCTTATATGGAAATTGTTTTACCACTACAAATGCAAAGCTTTTCTATGTCAAAAGCCAGGTATTTACATAGATGTTGGACCAGTTCATGGAATCAAATCATCAATACCCCAGCCTAGCTAGGTGTGTAATTGTCTTGTATGGAAATTATTTCAACAACATAAATGCAAAAAATTGCAAAAATTAAAATAAAAAATTTGATTCCTATACAATAATAATAATTTATAATTAAATTCCATTAATATGTAAATGTTGCAACAGATTACCTCAGCCACTATTCAGTGGCTTCTTATATACAGATAGATGCAGCAACTAATTGTAGTTCCTGGTGAAACCTCAAAAATGGGTAATTTTAAGGGCATCTTTTTCAAACTGTTTGCAGTTGTTTTTTGTTTTAGTCTGACAAACTATAGATCCGAAGGAGTAAGTGTTGGGAAAAATAGGGTCTAGATTAAATTGTGCAGCAGAAACAAATAACTATTTTTCCATCACAGGATCACATGAGGATGCATGAATTAAAACAATAGCTTGAAGATCAGATACATACCGATTTAAACGCTTGCATGTAATCCCAGATCTTCCTCCCACATTCTGGATCAGTCGTCGAAAACTCGAAAAGATACAACAACTGTATTTTGGCCATAACTCTCTAACGGTTGATATGATTCGCCTATGTGATATATGCTTTTTGTAGGAAATCGAATTTTCTACAACTTTGCGTAAAATAACGAATCTCCAATTCTGCTCTGAAGTGCCTCAAAACTCGATTTTAAATTCGGACGGGAATATACTACGAATTTTGGGTTTCTAAAACCATAAAGGTCATAACTTGAATTCTAAATTGGGAGAGAGTTTTAGATACACAAGTTAGGGTGGGCTATTTTATGAACCCTATCTCTATTTATAGAGAAAGACTCTCTTCCCATATCTTTAGCTCCAAGTTAGGTCCATATGGGCCCCACTTACTTAAGCTTTTGATTTATTACTTTGAGGTCCATATATCTCATATAATTCTCAAATAATAAATCTAATTGCAGTTAAGTCCACTAAATAACTGCAACTGAATACTCTCAAGTAAATGAATATTATTCAGAAGCCCTTCACTCGTTATACCAGCAAATAGTCCCTCCACTTAACTGATATTCGTAATATACACCAAGGTAACATTAACTATTAATGTCAGCACCTTTCGAGTAATTACATCTTAGTCCTTGCCTGCCATATCATACCATTATAATTATTCTAATAATCCAATAAACATTTTATAGGATCACTGCGCAGTCTAGAATAATTAATACTCTTGATTAGGCTCTCAAGGAAATATCATTTTAGTGTGGTTTTCTTATTGACACAAAGTAATCCCACTAAGTGATTTCGACCACCCAACCTACCTAGAATATTGGATCACGTTTACGTTGTCTGACCTCACTGTTTGGTAGATCAAAGTGATAGAAATCAACTTGTAGGGTATACTCTGCTCTCAGGATTTAGGACATTTGCAATCAGCAAGTTTTACAGAATCTTTTTATATGCTGACAATAATATAAAACGTATTCTGTCTGACCTGTTCAGTGTATTCCTAATACACCAACACACTAACTTAGAGTCGCCACTCCGGTGATGGAGATACATCACCCTATAATATAGAAGTCTAGTGTGTTATAGTCTTATCAGATGAATTGTTCAGATTCATCACTGACTATGAACTATACAAGAATATGAGGAACTAGTAAATTATATCTCTCCATGTATGAACACTTCATACAAATAATTTACTTACAACATCATCTTGTGAACAACACTTAATCCATCATATGAATTAAGTAATAATATAATATCATGCTTATTAATAAATATAATTTATTAATGAGCATGATATTATATTATTACTTAATCCATCATATGAATTAAGTAATAATATAATATCATGCTCATTAATAAATATAATTTATCAACGTTGTCAATTTAAATTGTTTTAAGGCATAAACCCCAACAATCTCCCACTTGCACTAAAAGCATTTAATGCCATACTAGCTACTTATCTTATTAGAATAAGATTCGTATGTGACACTTGTTTCATCAGCATGAAACCTGCATCTGTAAGTATTTCCATCAGCATGAGAATCAAAACTACCAAGTAGAGCTTTAGTGTAGAAGTTCTACTAAGTTTTTTACAAATACAACCTTGGCTAATCATCTCGCCTAAATAAAGTCTTTAGCATCCGTAGTAGACACTCTCCCACTAGATGATATCCACCAAGATATCCAGAAATAAAATTTCTAGAATCTGAATCTGACACAAGGTCAGAATTAATGCAAGCAATTATAACACTAATAGGTAAACTATTTTGTAACTCCGAGTCCAACTAAGATTATCTAAGTCATGTTTTACAACTCTCTAAATCTCAGTACCAAAACTCGACAAATGTTAGCTGACTAAGCTCACCTATAAGACAAATATCTGATTTTGTCATTGCACTTTATGTGAGAGGCTTCCTATTACACAAGCATATGGAACTGCCTTTCAATTTACTTCCTTTATTATTGTCTATATGACAAAGATTCCAAAAGAGTAATACTACATAAACATTTTCTATGGAACAGTGCATTCTAAACAAAATCAGTATATTATTGACCCTTACAGTTTTGAGATAGACTAATACTCTAGTTAGCTGATCTAGCAAAGCTTGATCACTAGAATGAAAGAAAATCTCAAAAAGTCCTTTTACATTAACGTTCATTAGATAACCAAACCTTAATAACATTTCATGTATCATTATAAATGATCATTATGTCATTACTATATAGCTCTAGAAACACTATTACTTACTATCCACATCTTATACATAGCCCATCCATATTTAATTAAAATCAACTAACTTGATTTTCTAATTAAATCGGATGCATCAACTTCGAGACATCTACTTCTATAATAAATGTACAAAGTACTCATGGCCTACTGTAATGAACTTTATCTGGCTTGATTGCAAATGCCAATGTCAATATGCCTCTTGGGAGGATAATATCAACATTATTTGCGATCTAAGAAAATTCTGTTAATTTAATCAAGACTGCCAATGATGTGGTCACAGCAAGTCTCTTTAACGGTCAATCAGAATTTCTTATTCCTTGTAAACTCTTCATCCAATAGTTTTAATATTAGATGAAAGTTTTACAAGATCCCAGACTCGATTAGAATCCAAAGATTCTTCTCTTATCACAACAGTTAACCATTGTCTCGAAATAAATTAGCATTTTCATAGTTTCAGGGACTGAATTCTCATCCTCCAAGAATAAGATCAATTGGGTTCTTGTGAAACCCTCCCACTACGATAAAGTCCCTATGTATTCTAAAATTGAATAACGTAATTCTTGTGTCTCAGCTTTATATCCTGGTGTCAACTTATGCAGTATTCTTAAGAATGTAACTTTTCTCTGTAAACACAAACTCCTTTTGCATACCTATAAACAGATACGCTTCTGCTCTTGACTCTGATTTGTCATCCATTCTAAGACAGGATAAATTGTTCATATGGGCTTGGGCCCAAATTACAATTTTCTTGTCGAAGAACCTGACGATTCATAAGTTAAAAACGGAAGGCTACTAACTGTTACCCAAGGTATATGTCAGAAGAAAGTAATGAATTATAATCCACCATAGATTTCATCGTATCCAGTGCAGATTCTGTATCTTCACTTATTACACCATTCTACTGGAAGAATCCAAGTGTAATAAATTGGTTCTCAACTTAGTATGTACCATATAAGTCAAAAGGGTGTTTGCCATTTACGATCGTATCGAATGACGAAACTTACCTCTTAATTTTTTATGGTTCCACATACAACAATGAGTACCTAAATAAGTCAATCACTAAAACCTTCTACCTTCCTTTCAAGTGAACTCTTAATCACTAAACACTGAATTGTATTCAGATTAAAGTGACTAAGTTTATAGATTTTAGCGATAACTTGAAATAACTGAAGAAACAATTTATTCAACGAATTCCAAGAAAAATAATTCATCCAAGTGTAATGAGAAAAGCTAAGGATTATTATCAATGTACAACTACGAATG
>MVGT01003116.1:8025-71205 GCA_002174775.1 Macleaya cordata | reverse complement strand
GGTGTTTTCTTTGAAATACAGTGAGACTGGGGCCGAAGATCTCTGAAACAGTGAAGGGGAAGTTGAGTTTAGGAGCTAGAATTGTTCAAGGAGGTGGAGTGCATAAAGTCTTCAGACAGTTATTTAGTGTTGGAGAAGGAGAGAAGCTATTGAAGGCCTCTCAGTGTTATTTATCAACTACTGCTGGTCCAATTGCCGGTTTACTCTTTATATCAACCGAGAAGGTTGCGTTTTGCAGTGAAAGATCTCTTACATTCTCTTCACCAAATGGAGGATTTGTTAGAACACCTTACAAGGTAATTCATATATTTACAACCACGGTTTAAAGTTTCTCATTTCGTTTTAATTCTGCGAACGTAACTATGATAGCGATGATAGTCACACTTTGAAACATTTGTAAAAAGAAGGATTTCATAAAGAAAATACACCAACAGTTTACTGAGAACAGGTGTTAGATTTTGAAGGGATTTTCAACAACGGTTTCTCAAAAAATAGTTGTAAGTTGGGTTTCCGCAATGGTTTTAGAACACCGCTGTTATATCATCTCTTAGAAGTAGTTTTGAGGAAAACCATGGTACTTTAATTTCATTATGGGAAATTTAACTTTTTCACTGTTGTTTTAAGCTGCTATGAATATTAACAACGGTTTTAGCACAAAAGCGTTGTTGATTCTCTTAAAAACATATTTCCACAAGTTTCTGTTGGAACTAGTGTTTCTTATTTTATTATGGTTGTTAAATTTATTTTTCACATAGTGATTAATTATTCTAAAGAATAATCCTATTTTCTTAACAATTTGATTGATTTGATTTTGCAGGTTGTGATTCCAATAGAGAAGATAAAGAGAGCATCCCAAAGTGAGAATGTTAACAATCCAAC
Source organism: Macleaya cordata (assembly GCA_002174775.1). Classification (NCBI taxonomy): domain Eukaryota; kingdom Viridiplantae; phylum Streptophyta; class Magnoliopsida; order Ranunculales; family Papaveraceae; genus Macleaya; species Macleaya cordata. The sequence goes on along the minus strand of MVGT01003116.1, from coordinate 70,326 downwards.
ACAAAAGTACATAGAGATAGTAACAGTTGATCATTTTGATTTCTGGTTTATGGGTTTTGTAAATTATGAGAGAGCTTTCAAGTATCTTCAACAGGCCATCTCTCAATCTCTATGATTTCTTAATTCTCAGTCTAAAATCGATTCAAAGAGATCGATTTCAGATACACTCCATTTTCTGTTTTTTTTTTTGTTTCATTTGTTGTCTCGATGAAACGAAAGCTCAAAGATTACATACAAATTAATTTTTGTAAAAATTATGGTTTAACTAGGACCATTTCAATAACCTGGTTCCACATCAACAATAATGGTCAATCTCATTATGACTAGTGTTTAAAAGTTAACAGGGAATTTGGATTTCACGCCCCAATTTTACCTATCGTTTAACTTCCCACCCAATTATAATTTGATTTTTTAAATTTAGCCCAATCAATATGCAAATAGTATGCAAACTACATACTAACAGGATTCTAATAGTGCGCTAACAACATGTAAATTGGGTTAATTTTTTTCATTCTTTGTTGTTTGAGATGGAAGTGAAAACATATTTATTTTTTTAACCCCAAAAATTAAATGGGTGTGAGAGGATAAGGTGACCCCACAAATTGAATGAAGCAGATAATAAGAATAATTAGGACTTCAAAATCTTAAAAGTCTCGGATTCTATTTTGACGATTTCAGCTGACCTTTGAAATGGAACACTGATGTGTTGATGTGAACATGCTATTTTTGCCACACAAACATGACCATCACAAAGAATGGGACTTCCAATCTCTTTAGGACACGTGGCAACCGTAGCCGGCCTTTGATTTTTATTGGTTGATGATTTTGAAAATGAGGTGGATACACTAAGAAAAAGAGCTAGCTAGGTAGGTGCATGGCCATGGCCTACAAAATCACAAAAAAAAAAAAGAGAGGAGAGAAAAAGATTGTTAGAAAGCTTATTGTGTTACAGAAAAGCTTAATTCTCTTTTCTTCTTTCATGGCCAAAATTTGACTTCACTGTTTATGTTATCAACCTGAAATAACTTTCTAGAGAGAAAAAAAAAATGGTGGTAGTTGAGTTTTTGATAATTTGATGTAATATTATTTCCTACTCTAACACTTTGTCTATTGTTTCTTCTTATAGTTCTTAATAAACCGTCGCCAATGATTACAATGGAGGATCGTAATTTTTGTTTGTAAACGCTTTGTTTTTTTTTTGAAATCCTGCGTCTTAAGATCTCGACCCTTTAATTATAAAAACAAATTAAAAATTTGGTTATGGGTTTTGGGTTTTTAATTTTATTTGTTTATTTAGTGTTCTATGGAATTTGGTTAGATGGTAGATAGCTCAAAAGCTTGAAGGGAGCACTGCTGATAATGTATATATATATATATATATATGGGTTAATTAGTCTAAGGGTCCCATATAATAGTCGATATTAGGGTTTGGGTCCTACGAAAGTCCAGCTTTGAGTTTAGGTCCTGAATTGACAGTTGACTCTTTTGACCGTCCAAAAAATGAAGGAAACGTTAAAGGACTTAGGTAACATGACAGGAATGCCCTCAAAAAGTTTTTAAATGACCAATCAATTCCAATGTCCATTCTCTCTATTAAGTCGCCACGCTCGTGCGAAATACGTGTACGGCGAGGATCATATTTTGCAAACAAAGGCCAAGATCATATTTTGCAAAAAAAATTTACTCGATGGTGATGCGAGTAGGGTTCCGGCGAAGAATTCTTTGACACCACCTCCATTTCCGATGATTTTTAGTTCAGATCGAAGAGTTCACACCACCACCATGGATCTCACCAGTAGAATTTTAAATCTTGAAGGTGTTGTTCAATGTTCTTATATTGAGCCCCACCCTCTTGATATTACAAAATCTGTTCTTATCTTTCTTACACATTAGTTCTTCAACACACAATTGTGCAGAACCCACTTTTAAACACACCATTAAAAGTGGCCGGTCCGTCTCTTGTCGAGCCTCTTCAGTTGTCTGAAGAGGGAATAAATGCCTTTCAAATCTGATCTTTAAGAGAGAAAGAAGAGAGAGTGAGGGAGATTTGGAGAGAGAATCAAGAGAAAAAGGGAGATATGAAAAGAGAGGAATATTTGGAAAGAGGGGGGAGAGGGAGAGGGAGAGAGGGAAGACAATGGTGGTGGAGCCGTGGAGGGGGTGGCGCCTGATTCTTTTTCTCTCTTTTCTCTCACAAACGTTTAGGATTAGGGCAACTTTTGGGGTGTATTTTTAAATGAAAGGTTATGGGGTATAATCTAGAGAAGAATTTTATTTATGTGGGGTCGGTACTAAACAGGTGAGCCGTCACATGATGACGGAAAACTAACGCCGTTATTTTATTTTTCTCTTTTTTGAATTCATTTATTTATTTGTCATTTTTTGGACGGTCAAAAGAGTCAACCGTCAATTCAGGACCTAAACTTAAAGCTGGACTTTCGTAGGACCCAAACCCTAATATCGACTATTATATGGGACCCCTAGACTAATTAACCCTATATATATCTACTATAAAACAAGCTATTGACGCACAGCCACGCAATCTAAAAAAAGTTACATATATACACAATTTTGTTTCTCTTTGAAGGATTGCATGGTTGGCCCCACTAATTAATCAATCAGCTTTTCCACTTAATTACACAATTAATCAAGAATAAATAAACATATAAAATTAATACTGAAAAACATGATTTTTTTCTTTTCTTCTTTAATAAAATCTTCTCCTATCCGGTTAAAAAAAACATGATTTTTATTATCGTAAAGAAAGAGTACTATAGTAATAAACATGATTAATCAGTTGTTATTAAAGTCTGAGAAATTAAAAAAAATTAAATCCTAAATCCTGACCCTCAATAAATTAAAACATTATATTTAGGTTTCGTATATTGGATATGCATTTTCTCAAAAATCATCCGAAAAACTAATAAACAGTTCATAATCTGAACTCATTGAATCTTATTTTATTAAGTAAAATTAACCCCAAAATCCCTTGCTTTTCTTACTTAAATTAAAACCATTATTTTTTTATTGAAATCTACTATCTAATCCAAAAAATAGAAGTAAACAACTAGTTTATATTAAGGCGGAATTTCACATTTTTTTATTAAGCCAATTAAATATTGATTAACATTATGATGAACTCTCTTAATTAAATAAAACCTAATATATATAATTAACTTCCCCTGTTTTGATAAAAACAAAAGAATCAATCACATAGGATTACTTATTGGACCTATCTCCAAAGCTTTTTGAAAGTAGTCATCAAAATAAACCAACCAAACTTTTGGAACAAAATTCTCTTTTTCTTTTGTTTATTAAGATGATATCATGTCTGACCCTTTATTCGTGTCGATGAGCCATACCTGACTCTGCAAATACCAAAAAAAGTTTTGATTCCCTAACCCAACTGTATACATACTCTATTCCCCTTTAAATACATATCGCATTCTCAAAGGTTTCCATCACCATTCAACAATTCATCTCTCTTCTCTTTGATCAGCTCTTGCAGTTTAGAGCATTCGATCATTTCAGGCTATAGTACTCCTTTAATATTATCGGATCGATTTTATTAACGAAATATGAAGAACAGGCTCCCAGACCGTGTTATTGGAATCCCAATCAGTTTCGCTCATGGCGTTCGTGAACATGGTAATAATTAAATTCATAACCATTTTGTTAATCTCACTCCTAAAATAAAACTCTACTTATTGCCAAATTCCAAAATTAATTCTCTCGTCGAATCGTTTTTACTTCATCAACTAAACTTTTTAGTCGTTTTTTGTTGAATTATGTACAGTGAGATTGGGGCCTAAGATCTCTGAAACTGTGAAAGGGAAATTGAGTTTAGGAGCCAGAATTGTTCAAGGAGGTGGAGTGCATAAAGTTTTCAAACAAATATTTAGGGTTGGAGAAGGAGAGAAGTTGTTGAAGGCTTCTCAGTGTTATTTATCAACCACTGCTGGTCCAATTGCTGGCTTACTCTTTATATCAACCCAAAAAGTTGCATTTTGCAGTGAAAGATCTCTTACATTCTCTTCACCAAATGAAGGGTTGGTTAGAACACCTTACAAGGTAATTAAAGATTCACTTATTATACATATTTTTTATACATGCAACTACGGTTTAGAGTTCCGTGGCCTTCAAAATGTTTTGAATGTATCGGAGTTTTTCAAAAAAACCGATACAAACATTATAATACACAGAAGGGTAAAATTGTCAACACGAAAATGAGTCAGATGAGTAAAAAAAATAAACATATTTTTTTAGTAAGTCAGATAAGTCAGATTCAGATGAGGCAGATTCAGATGAGTTAGATCAGATGAGTCAGATTTTAAAAAAAAAAAAAAANGGTATTCAGACAGATATTTAGAGTTGAAGAAGGAGAGAAGTTGTTGAAGGCTTCTCAGTGTTATTTATCAACCACTGCTGGTCCAATTGCTGGCTTACTCTTTATATCAACCGAAAAGGTTGCGTTTTGTAGTGAAAGATCTCTTACAATCTCTTCACCAAATGGAGGATTTGTTAGAACACCTTACAAGGTAACTAATTCCTTATAATTATTTGATCTGATATAACCGTGGTTTATGAAGATTAGTTCATAAATTTTTTTTTTTTTCATAATTTCATTTGAATAGATTTTGATCAAAACGTATTTGAATGTTTGAGAAACCAAAACAAAACAACACAAAAAGATTAGCATTTCTGTTTATATCATTTCGTTTTGCTCATAAGAGCACCAATGGAATCATAGTAACAGGATGATAGTAACGGTAAAAAATAACAAATTCTCAATATCTATTTATTGAGAAAACTGACTTAATAGAACCTTGAAGGGTTTTAACAACGGTTTTTATTGAAAGTGTTGCTATTTTTGGTTCCAGAATGGATTTTACAGTACCGTTATGAAAGCTTTAAAAAATAAAAAACAGTTTTTGATCACAAGGATTTAATGACAGTTCTATGCTAAATTGTTAAGGGTATTCTTGTGAGTAATAATAACATTCAAAAAGCCGTTGTTGATTCTCAATGTTTTTTGTCAGAGCCATTGTGTTTCTTATTTTATTAACAATATATATATTTTTTTTGTATTCTAATAATTTGATTGATTTGGTAATTTTGCAGGTTGTGATTCCAATAGAGAAGATAAAGAGAGTAGCCCAAAGTGAGAATGCTGATAAGCCAAAACAAAAATACATAGAAATAGTAACAGTTGATCATTTTGATTTCTGGTTTATGGGTTTTGTAAATTATGAGAAAGCTTTCAAGTATCTTCAACAGGCCATCTCTCAGTTTCAATGAGTGCTTCCTGATTCTAACTCTCTCAAATAACCGACTCAAAGGTCTGGATGAAACAAAAGATCAAAGGTCACACATATTTTTGTAAAAATTATGGATTAATAGTGTTACATTCTTGTACCAGCAGCATGTATTCTCTCCATCTCCTTGTAATGGAAAAATTAGCTCATATCAAAATTTCAATAACATCTCGCATTGACATGCCTCACTAATTAAATGAGGGATAATACTACTTGTTTGGATGACTCTTAAGACGGACTGAAATATAAGTCGGTGAGATCTGCTTTTTTCGGTCATTTTGGGAATCATCTAAAGAGTACATATAACATTATCCTTAAATGAGAGGATTCGATGATCCCACAATTGAATTGAAAAAATTCGATGCTAGACCTACACGCACAGAATACCAAATTTAGATACATGCTTACGTGTTGTTTTTGTGGCCAATTCATGGGTCCGCAAAAATAGGCAAGATTATGGGTGCACCATTTCAAGGACGACATGTAAGCATGCATGCACCCAAAATTGGATATCCATTCCGATTAGGTGTAACATTTCCCTTGTTTTTCATTTTTGATGGATCGAATTGATCAAAAGATTATCAAATAGGATGTGAAAAATATTAGAGATTATTCCTCTTTATTAAGGAGGAGGTTTGTGGTTTCAAATCTTCTTAATAACAAGATTGTTCAAGAACTATGTTGAAAAATATTAGAGAACTATACATAATTTGAAGAATTCAGATATTAACTATCCAAATTTGTCGTCAATGATTAATCCTTTATTCTAAGTTGGCGGTTTACATTCATAGCTGTCTTTCCTTTAAAAAAAAAGTGAAAAAAACCTGTCTTTCCCTCACCATTTATCTTTGTCATTGGTGGCATCTTTTAGCACCCTTGTCTTTCATATACCTGGACCTTTTTAATTAGAAATGGAGCTGAAATTGTCTTTCATGCATGGGTCATGGGTGATGCTACCTAATTAACTTTTTGCCACCCAATTGTGACCATAAAAAAACATGGGTTTTCCAATCTAATTATGACACGTGGCAATCCAAGTCAGCCTTTGAATTTTCATTGGTTAATGGTGTTGTGATGAGGTGGATACACTAAGAAAAGATTGGTCACATGGCCTACCCACTCATGTGCACCACCTCCTCCACCTCAAGAGTCATGAAAAAGATAAAAAGGTTGTTAAAAAAAGTTTGTAGATAACATTTGATAAGCTTCTTTTCTTCTTTTCCATAGCCAACATTTGATTTTGACTACTAGCACTGCTTATCTTATCACTTTGAAAAAAAAAAAAAAAATTCTAGACAGAGAGAATGAAAAAAAAAAAAATAGTGGTTGAGTTTTTCATAAATTTATGTAATATTGTCACCCTAATTAATATTATTGTCTTATAAATAATAATAATAAAAAAAATAAAAAAAATAAAAAAATAGGTTTTTGGGGTCTCCTTCAACTGCTGAAAAAAGCTTGGTAGTTGAAGGGAACACCAGAAAACAGACTCACAATTACTAATTAAGAAAAAGGAGAAAACATGTAATACTTCTCAGAATCACAAGTATGATGCTCCTTATATATACCTCACATTGTCATATGATCATCGATCGATCTGATCGGTTCGTCCCATCAATCATCTCTTTGATGGGACCCAATAGAACGGTTACGATCATTAATTTGTGGATTCTGATTATATATGTGGTGTGAGGTATACCAAGTTTGGTTCTCCTTTGTAGCACCATATAGAGCTTGAAAGGAAAATGCTGACTCAGATCCACGCAGTGAAAATGCTGACTCAGAAACACGTAATCAAGTTACATTTGAAAGGCTTGCATAGTTGGCCAGCCCTACTAATTAAAGAGGTCAGCTTACCAAATCAAACATTAAATATGATAAAAATTAAAAACTATTAATTTTGATGGCAGTTCAACATTAAATGCTAAATAATAAACATTATTAATGAGATTTAAAATTTTAGCAGATGCTAGATAGTTTAACTAGTAGAGTTTGTTGTTGTGGACAGCACATATGTTTATGTTCAAATTATAATTGCATCGATTGAATTACTGATCTCATTAAAAGTAGATAGGTTGACTTTACCAAAAAAAACATCCTAACTAAGGTATGATCTTTTTTTTTTCTTTTATAAGATCTTCACTAAAAACAATTTAAGTCTCATATTAGATCCAGTAATTTTGGAATCAAAATGAAGGATTTTGTTCTAAAACCTAATAAACTGTAAAAAAATGTAATCGCACAGTCACATTCCGCAATTTGTTTTGATTTAGGCTATTAAAAATTTATTAACAAATCCCCTTCTTTTTCTTAAACTAAATCAATTTCTAATTGAAATATACAATTTAATTCGAAAAACTATATAACAAAAATTAAACAATTAGTTAGTTTGTAACGAACGGAATTTCAAGATTTTGTTTGATTAAAGACCATTAAATATTGATTAATTAACAACATGAATTGGCTATATTTTAATTAATAAATAAAAATATAAAATTAACCCATAACTACCTCTCTTTTTTTTTTTTTAATCCATGACCCCCTGCTAACTACTCTTGTTTTTCAAATCTTACTTATAATTTAATTAAAAGAAGAATAAATCACGTAGGATTGCTTGGAGTATCTTCAAAGCTTTTTGAAAAACTATCATCACAAATTAATAATAACCCACCAAACTTTTGGAACCAAATTCTCTTTATCTTTTTTCTTTATAAGAGATCATGTTTGTTCCTTTATGGCTTTATTCGTGTTGCTGATCCATACATGACTCTGCAAAACCTAAAAAGTTTTTATTCACTGAACCAACTTTGTTCCCTTTAAATACATATTACATTCTCAAAGATTTCCATCACCAATATTCAACCCATCTCTCTTCTATGTGATCAGCTTGACTAGTACTAGTCTAATCTTTAATTATACGAATCGAAGATCAAAGGGTCGATTTTATTAACTAGAGTCTAGGTATGAAGAACAGAATTCCAGAACGTGTTATCGGAATTCCAATCAGTTTTGCTCATGGGGTTCGCGAACATGGTAATTAACCATCTTATTTATCTACTAAACGTAGAAAATTTTCAAGTTTTTTTATTTTTTTAGGGAGACCCATTTTGTTAATTTGACTACTTCAAAAATATTTTTGCATAAATGATTAAATTCCTTTTTGCTCTGTTTGAAATTATGAACAGTGAAATTGGGGCCTAAGATCTCTGAAACAGTGAAGGGAAAATTGAGTTTAGGAGTGAGAATTGTTCAAGGAGGTGGAGTGCAAAAGGTATTCAGACAGATATTTAGAGTTGAAGAAGGAGAGAAGTTGTTGAAGGCTTCTCAGTGTTATTTATCAACCACTGCTGGTCCAATTGCTGGCTTACTCTTTATATCAACCGAAAAGGTTGCGTTTTGTAGTGAAAGATCTCTTACAATCTCTTCACCAAATGGAGGATTTGTTAGAACACCTTACAAGGTAACTAATTCCTTATAATTATTTGATCTGATATAACCGTGGTTTATGAAGATTAGTTCATAAAATTTTTTTTTTTTCATAATTTCATTTGAATAGATTTTGATCAAAACGTATTTGAATGTTTGAGAAACCAAAACAAAACAACACAAAAAGATTAGCATTTCTGTTTATATCATTTCGTTTTGCTCATAAGAGCACCAATGGAATCATAGTAACAGGATGATAGTAACGGTAAAAAATAACAAATTCTCAATATCTATTTATTGAGAAAACTGACTTAATAGAACCTTGAAGGGTTTTAACAACGGTTTTTATTGAAAGTGTTGCTATTTTTGGTTCCAGAATGGATTTTACAGTACCGTTATGAAAGCTTTAAAAAATAAAAAACAGTTTTTGATCACAAGGATTTAATGACAGTTCTATGCTAAATTGTTAAGGGTATTCTTGTGAGTAATAATAACATTCAAAAAGCCGTTGTTGATTCTCAATGTTTTTTGTCAGAGCCATTGTGTTTCTTATTTTATTAACAATATATATATTTTTTTTGTATTCTAATAATTTGATTGATTTGGTAATTTTGCAGGTTGTGATTCCAATAGAGAAGATAAAGAGAGTAGCCCAAAGTGAGAATGCTGATAAGCCAAAACAAAAATACATAGAAATAGTAACAGTTGATCATTTTGATTTCTGGTTTATGGGTTTTGTAAATTATGAGAAAGCTTTCAAGTATCTTCAACAGGCCATCTCTCAATTTCTATGAGTACTTCTTGATCGATTCTCACTCGCAAACCGATCGATCTAAAAAATTATCCAAGTGTACATATATATATTTTTTTTATAAGTTATGGTTTAATTAGTATAAGATATATATATATATAATTACTTAATTCTTGTACCAGCATCAGTTAGTACAATTAGTCCTTATTGTACTCTCTTCATCTCTTTGTAATGGAAAAAGCTTCTATGTATAATGGAAATTATCAAAATTACTATAACATTGGTATATTAATCTATTAATCTTCGACCACTGACGCATCACACGCGTCACGGATTCCTTTTTTCTCTTCTTCTTCTTTTGTTTTCCTTGGAGGTTGTTAACTTTCTTGTGGGTGTGTTAGAATGATATCAATTAATACTTGAAAACGATATTTTTAAATGTATGTACTAGATTTTTCCTGGGTGGGGGTATGTGGGGGACTAAAAGATCAGGAGAGAAAATAAATTGAATTGATTTATAATTCAATCGATGCAACATTAAAAATCTTACTAGGGCTTGACATGTATGTCACAAATCCTCTTAAAAGAGAGGGTGCCTTGGGGAAAACAAATGTAAATGGTCCATGGTTTATGTTCTTATTTCGTGCCAAAAGGCGTTGGGTTAAGTCCCACAACGAGTTGCCACCGTTGAGTTTAGAACCTGAATGTTGGTGATCATAAAACTAGAAGAATGTTATAAGGATGACTTCAAGTCATCATGAATATAATAAAGTACTTGAAATAAATAAATGTGCTAATAGAATCAACAAAAAATACCACAAAATAAATATAACTATCCTTAAATGCGTCGCCAAAAGTTCCTATTTTTTTTTTGTGGTAGTGAAATACTATCGAAGGGAAGAAAAGGGCAACAGAGAGGGGATCAATATTGGATATTCGCCTAATTAAACCATATATATTGTCACTTTGTTTCTATGATGTAGCTCAGAATTCGAAAACTCGTCTGCATCTACAACTACAACCCAGCTTACATACCCATGACCAATAATCATCAATCGAAATCGATCTAATACATTCGATATATACTAAAATTACTATATAAAAAGTCATAAAACATTCTCATAGTGATCTTTTAAGAAAAACTATTTGTTCATGTTAATGTAATTATATAAATGAATATCATAATCTTTAAAGAAAACTTTATTTTAAATCGTGGTTTTTTTGTGACAGTTTATTAATAACCGTCACACCTCAACCTACCATCAAATGGGGACCACTTCAAGCCTTTGGTTTTGTACTGCTCTGCCTTTCGATTTATGACGGTTTAAATTAATGAGGTCTCCATTTTTTAAATACAGCTAGTGTCAACTACCCCTCACCGACACATACGCGTCACTAAATGAGAGGATACGGTGACGTGGCTATCGAATTAAAAAGATTATCTTTCATTAATTTTTGATAGGTCCCTCAAAAACAAAATTTTGATAGATTGAATAGAAAAGATTATCAATTAAGATTTGAAAATCTTAAAGATTTAGAACCAACAAATGCCGTGGCACAATAGTTGGGACTACTCAGTTACTTATTTTTTAGAAGAGGTTATTAGTTCAAATCTTCATAATAGCGAAGTTATTGGTTCAGTCAATAGTTAATCCTCTAACTTACCAGTTTACCATTTTTCTACGTCGTTTATAACGTCTTTCATCGACCTTGAATATACCTATAAATACTGGCCATTGCCAATTAAAAAAAATGTTATAAGATTTGGCTTATACTTTTGACCCTTTTAGAAATGGAGCTGATATTATCTTTTGATGGGTGATGCTAGCTAGCTAGCTAGCTTTTTGCCTCCCAATGCCAATGGAGACCATAAAAAAAAAAAAGCATATATGGGTCTTCCAATCTAATTATGACCTGGCAATTAATCCAAGTCAGCCTTTGATTTTCCATTTGAAGATGGTTTGGTGATGAGTTGGATACACTAAGAAAAGGAGTACTACTACTGTATGGTCATGGCCTACCCACTCATATACATCACCTTCCAGCTCATGACATATAAAAGGAAAAAAAAAAAGAAGAAAGATTGTTAAAAAAAAAGTACTCTGTATTACAGAAAACAGATAAGCTTCCTCATCCTTTCCATAGCCAACATTTGACTTCTTCACTGTTATTAAAATGCTCAACTACTCAAAAGCTTGCAATTGAAGGGAAAACCTAAAAACCGTCACTATAAGAAAACACAAAAGAGAGAATATGTAATGCTTCTCAGGAGCACAATTAGTATGATGCTCCCAATACCCTACATTGTCATATGATCATCTAACTAGTTGATCTAATCCGTTCGTTCCATTGATCACCTCTTCGATAGGGCCTGATCGACCTGATCGAAAACTGTAACATCCAGATTAATCTAACTGTTCGTTGTTGATTGTGGCCCGTGGTTTTCGTTCGAAATTGAGTTTATTATCAACAAGGTTATGGAGATGGTCCACGCGCGTATTAATTCAAACTGTTACGATCATATGAAAGCTCCATTGCAACACAATATAAAAACTCTATAAAAGATGGTAATTAATTAATGCTGACTCAGAACCACGCAAGCAAATTACATACCGTCACATACACACGTTTGTTTCTCTTTCAAGTCTAGCATGTTGGCCCTACTACAGATAGAGATCTCAGTTTCTCTTACTCCGACCAAATTAAATATTTAATTTATAAGATAAAAATATAAAATTATTGAATTTGTATTTTTTTAATTTTAAATAACTTTTTATTTTTATTTTTTTGAAGGAAGGGAACTAATTTCCAAGATACATATTTTTTTTAAGACGTAGATACATAAAACTTAAGCATGTGAGAAATACAATGAAACCGCCAACAACATCAGATCAGGATCAAAGCTATTACCAATGGATCCGCCACCTAAGCGCTATGGAAATCGCTACCAACGGGCTATATATATATATATATTTATTACTAGAATTACATGGGAGAAACTTAATGGTAAATCACACACTCAAGAAGTTTCGATTTCAACACCTCCCAGGACATGGTTACATGATTAATTACTAACTAATATAAGTTCTTTTTTTAATGGGGGCTAATGAAAGGCGTAAGAGAGTCGTCGATCATTAATGACACAGAAAAGACAATTGTCAATTGGCAAAGAAAAATCCCATGAACGATGCAGAAAAAATACTACCCACGTACTACCTAAAGAAGGGAGAGAAGCCACCGATTTGCAAATACTGGAAGATTAACCAACCATCGACATACAATAGGGGAGTACTCCAGTGCTCCTAGATTGTGCACAATCTTCAACTATAGAAATTTAAGTTTCATATTGGATCCTATTTTTTTCAAGTAGTTTTTTAAACAGTTTAATTAATTTACACTATACCATTAAAAATTAATTAACAACATGAAAATTAAGATCATAACTACCCTTGTTTTTCAAATCTCTTACTTGTAAATAAACAAAAGAATAAATCACATAAGATTGCTTCGACCCTTCTCCAAAGCTTTTTGAAAAAGTCATAAACCCACCAAACTTTTGGAACCAAATTCTGTTTTTTCTTTTATTTAAGAGATCATGTCTTTGCCTTTAGTCGTGTTGATGAGCCATACATGACTCTGCAAATACAAAAAAGTTGTGATTCACTAACCCTACTTTATTCCCTTTAAATACGTATTGCATTCTCAAAGGTTTCCATCACCATTCAATCCACAGCTCTTCACTTACTCAAAGATTTTCTTCATCATTCATTCTGCCTCATCTCTTCATTTTGATCTTTCGCGGTCCTAATACGAATCAGAGACCGATATATTCGATCGATTTTACTACAGAAATATGAAGAACAGGCTCCCAGACAGCGTTATTCCATTCAGTTTCGCAAATGGGATTCGTGAACACGGTAATTAGTTAACCATTTCATTTATGTACTAATCATAGAAATTATCAAATTTTCTGAGAGACCCATTTTGTTATTTAATTAAAATTATTTTTTCGTCGAAATATATAATTAATAATTTTGTGAAATTATGTACACAGTGAAATTGGGGCCTAAGATCTCTGAAACAGTGAAGGGGAAATTGAGTTTAGGAGTGAGAATTGTTCAAGGAGGTGGAGTGCAGAAGGTTTTCAAACAAATATTTAGAGTTGAAGAAGGAGAGAAGTTGTTGAAGGCTTCTCAGTGTTATTTATCAACCACTGCTGGTCCAATTGCTGGCTTACTCTTTATATCGACCGAAAAGGTTGCGTTTTGCAGTGAAAGATCTCTTACATTCTCTTCACCAAATGGAGGATTTGTTAGAACACCTTACAAGGTATTTAATCCCCTGTTAATGATTTGATAAAACCGTGGTTTAAAGTTTTTCGTTTCGTTTTGATATGATTTGATCAAAACGTATTGGAATTTTGAGAAACCAAAAGATTTGAATTCTGTTTCATATCCTATCGACTATCGATCATTTTGGTCCCAAGAACAAAAATAAGGATGATAGTAGCCATAAAAAGAAAAAAATTTGTAAGGGATTACCCTAACAATGTACTGTTAGGGTTTCAACAACGGTTTTATTTGGTTTGGAAAAGCGTTGTTATTCATGTTTCCAAGCGGTTATTAACCATTGCTAAAGGTTTATGAAATACAAAAACAATTCTTTTACAAAACAGTTGTCATTTTTCATTGCGCGGATTTGATGACAGTGTCAAAACACTTGATAAAGGGTATTCTATGAGGTGTTTTTTGAAGAGGCATTCTAAGTGGTGGTAATTACTAATAACATTCACATAAACTGTTGTTGATTCTTTCTACAAAAATATCAACGACAGATTTCTATTGGAGCCGTTGTGTTTCTATTTTTTATTAACCATTGTTAGAAACTAATTTATTGGGTTGTGTTCTAACAATTTGATTGATTTGGTACTTTTGCAGGTTGTGATTCCAATGGAGAAAATAAAGAGAGTAGCCCAAAGTAAGAATGTCGATAAACCATCACAAAAGTACATAGAAATAGTAACAGTTGATCATTTTGATTTCTGGTTTATGGGTTTTGTAAATTATGAGAAAGCTTTCAAGTATCTTCAACAGGCCATTTCTCAAAATTATTAAACAAATCAAAAGCTCAAAGGGTAGATATTTTTGTATAAATTTTACTTTATTTTTGTACAATTAGTCCTCATTGTACTCTCCATCACTCTGTAATGGAAAAGGCTCCTATTTATGGAAATTATCAGAATTAAAATAATCCGTCTCGCATTAGTCCTTGATGATCACGTACAATTAACCTGTTTTATCATAAATTTTAGCTATGAATGGAAGAAGGTCACAATCTTCTGTGATTTACTTTAGAGTGTGCATTAGCCTCGTAAATGTGCGACACTTTCAAGTCCAATTCCAATGGAAATAATGCATGAGAAAAGCAGACTAGCAGAACTAAGAAAATTGGGCTCCATCCGAAAAATTTTGGGTGAAAACTGACAATCGAGAATGTGATTTTGGTACCTATGGGTATACTGTGTGTACCAAGGAGGAGCTAGTCATGAGCTCACCTCCAGATTCTCACAAGTATAATATTAACAATTCTATGTACAAGTTCGAGCTTTTAGATAAAGTGATTATTTAATCAAGCAATGGGAAATAAATCCAAAATCACCCTTACATTTAGGTTCCACCCCACCCAACATTAACATTTTAAATAAAACTCAAAAAAGAGTGAAAGACAATAATACCCTCCCTTAAAAAATAAAAAGAGAAGAGAGAGAGAGAGAGACGAGAATGGAGAAGATGAAGAACAGACTTTCGGAGATGCGATTTCAACGGAGAAGAGAACTGAGAAGAAAACGCCGTTGAGATCAAAGAAAGAGAGAGAAAGAAAGAGAGAGAGAGAGAGAGAGAGAGAGAGAGAGAGAGGGAAGAAGAACGAGAAGACGATCGACGAAGATTAGATCGTTATTCATTTTGAGATCTAGAGTTTTTTTTCTGAATATTTACTTTGATCTAGATTTTCTATTGCTTTCAATTCCAGATCTGATATCATCATCTAGATTAGTTATTGATTTGGTTTTCAAAACACAATAACACAGTTGCATCTCACTTGCATACAAGAACATAGTTGCATCTCAGTTGCACAATACTTCACACAGTTGCACTACACTTGCATACAAGAACACAGTTGCACCTCAGTTGCACAAATCTTCACACAGTTGCACGACACTTGCATCTCACTTGCACCTTAGTTGCACAATACTTCACACAGTTGCATGTCACTTGCATCTCAGTTGCACCTCATTTGCATCTCACTTGCACCTCACTTGCATCTTAGTTGCATCTCACTTGCACCTCACTTGCATCTCATTTGCACCTCACTTGCATCTCCCTTACACCTCAGTTTTACCTTACTTTCACCACACTTCACAATTGCATGTCACTTGCATCTCAGTTGCACCTCAATTACAAAATACTTCACAGTTGCACGTCACTTGCATCTCAATTGCATCTCAGTTGCACTTCAGTTGCATAACACTTAACAGTTGCACGTCACTTGCATCTCAGTTGCACGTCACTTGCACCTCAGTTGCATAACACTTCACAGTTGCACGTCACCTGCATATAAAGATGAAGAAGAAGACGATGAAGAAGATGATCGCCGGTAGATCTGACTCGCCGGAAAAAATGGTGAAGGCAACCTACCTACGATCTATCTTTTTTTTTTCTCTCTCTCTAAAATCACGTGCATATGAAGATGAAGAAGACGATGAAGAAAATGATGATGAAGTTGATTGCCAGCAGATCTGACTCATCGGCAGATCTGTCTCGCCGAAAAAAATGGTGAAAGTGTATGAACTCTCTCTCTCTCTCTCTCTCTCTCTCTCTCTCTCTTTAAAATCACTTGCATATGAGGATGAAGATGAAGACGATGAAGAAAATGATGATGTACATGATCGCCGGTAGATCTGACTCGCCGGAAAAAATGGTGAAGTTAACTTATACACGATCTCTTTCTTTCTCAAATTTCTCTCTCTATTACTTCCCTTTTAAATAGAATAAGGGCAAATATGTCAATAAAAAGTTAATAAAACCAAGTCAAGAGTTGAAAATGACAGGTGTACATAAGACAAAAAAATTTTGGGTTGGATTTAAAAAACTAAAGCTGGGTGGGGGAGAAGTGAAAGGCAACCCAAAAATAGGGTTCTAGACTAATTCCATGTTATTTAATATGGTATTACAGTGAGTTATCCAAAGAGATGGTCGTCAGTGGGCTATTCACTTCTAGATCCGCATAAATATAATTTTGACAACTCTCTTTATAAGTTGAGTTTTTAGAAAAAATGGTTGTGCCTATAACTGGTACTCATCGTAACCTCAAAATGTATTTCATTTCAAATATGTTCTAAGTAATTCGAAAGGGACCAAATATTTACCCAAATTTTGTTTATTTGTTATACCAAACTTATTAATATGATGATGAGTTCCCGTCACATAGATTATCATCACAAAAAATTATTATTTTAAAACTTATAAATGACTTATCAAAACTTAGTTGAAAATTTTCACCATAAAATGAATGGTTCAAAAATTCAAATAAATGATTTTAAAAAAGTGGTACAAGGTTATAACTTATGTCCTATGGCTACTTATTGGGCAAGTGATGGCCGAGAAACTTGACTTGCACTGCAATTTCATATTAACATCCCACTCATTCCGAGACCCTAACTACGCTAATGGGAGCCCACATAGACATGATTCAGGAATTGATTTTTTGTTAAGATGATTTGCTCACTATATAGATTATCGTCACAGAAATCACATAGTTTTGAAATTTTTTATCCCTGTTTAACTTGATTTAAATTTTAAGTTTCTGAACTATCTATCTTATTGTTAATTTTTAACCACCGATAAATTAGATTAAAAGTTTTAAGACACAATGTGATTTTTGTTGTCCGAATGATGAGCATAACGAGGAGATCACCCTTAAAGAGTATGCATATTGGATCATCTCCATGTAGGCCCTATAGACTGGTGTAAACTAGATATAAGGAGGGACAAATGGGGTGTTAAGAAGGACATTTTACTAGCGCGGCCCAGATAAACAAAACGCATACGAAGAAAACATTGGGCTGAAATATCAGACCCCGAACAAGAGAAGTGGGAAACCCCAAAATTACCCCCGTCAATTCTTCTTCTAATTTTCCCGGGGGTTTTCCTTCTAAACGCTCGACACTCTGCACAGCTCTTCTTCTCTAGGGTTTCATTCGAAATCCCAAAAATTCGAACGACAAATCGTTGAACAAGCTGGGAAGAGGATCCCTTTGTCACCGATAAGGATTTTTTATCTCGATTTTAGGGTAAGCATTGTTGTTTTTGTATGTTTGCATTGTTGTTGTTGTTCTATTCATTTAGGGTTCTATGCGCAGGGAATTCATTCTTACAAAGATTGTGACAGATTTCTCCTTCTGTAATTATTTTTTCAGAACAGAAATAGTTATGTGAAAACAAAATTGAAAATGTGGTGCAAAATTAGGGATTCTTAGTCATTTCTTAGCCCTATTATTATGGTTCCAGAGAAACATTTCGTATTTGCCCTTCCTACAAACTAGCAGTAGAAGCAGAAATCACAAAAAAAAAAAAAAAAAAAAAAAAAAAAAAAAAAAAGAGAGGAAAACATAAGGTTATGTAGTCATGTAGATGTAATACATTTGGCTAAAGAAACTTTGAGATATCCTTAGACAAGATAGAGAAATGTTTCATTTACCTATGTTGTTTGTTGATTGTGCTCTCCAATTTTTGCAATCCGCAAGTAGCAATTAGACGAACGATCATGTTCATCATCTAGATTTAATAAGAAAAGCAAATAGATAGAGGGAGATTCGAAGTATGATCAGCAAGTAACATCTAAAAATTTCCCATTCTTGTAAATAACAAAGCATGTCAATAAAATTTTTAAGTTTCACACTTTCACCAATGGTGTATATCAAAACTTAAATGGCCTGGTATTTGAAATCACTTATCTACTAAGGGTCTATCGGTCTAGAAGGATCATGTTTCCCTAAAATAAAACTTTCTTTTTACATTTTTAAAATACAAAAATGCCCTGTATGGATAAAATATACTTCCAAGTTTCCAATTTTATGTTTGATGTATTATTCTCCAATCATGCAAGATATGTCTAATAATCAAATCATGATTCAGTTCTCTCATTATTTTTGTTGCCTTTGCAATTTCACTCCAGATGGAATTGGTTAAGTGACCACTTTAGTTGGTATCATAAGAAACAAAAGAAAAAGAGATAAGCGAAGGAATTTATTGTACTTTTGGTGGCCGGTAAAAACTATTGGCCCTTTACATAACATGTTTAGTTAATTTATTGTAATTGCAGAAAATGTTTTGCTAGCATAAATTTTAGATTATGAATTTTTTATATTTATAAGTAATGTTTGTGCTATGTATGGATTGATTTTTATTTTTCACTGAAAATTTTGTCAAATTCTAATATAGTAGAAAAACCAGTTTAAATATAAATTTGATGTTTAAGACTTATTTAAATATATAAGCTAAATTTTGAAACAGTTATTGAGAGATATTTTAAAAGAAAATCGACGCTCGAGTTGTCATCACCTGCAAGTAGAGATGATAATAGTTCAAAAAAAAGTTGTGAGGAAATCAACTTGGCAGAGCTCCCTGTAGATCCCGGGCTACGAATCCGAATTTTGGATTACAATCCTAATGTCCGAGACCAAGTCCGAAGAGCATATCTGCAAAAAGGTCCTTGTCAGCCTCAAAACCATACTTTTCCCTTCAAGAGTTTTGGGCAAAATTCAAGACGGTTCAATCCTGCTTGGTTTTATGAATATCCTAGTTGGTTGGAGTATAGGTTTGCAAAAGATGCAGCATTTTGTCTGTGTTGTTATCTCTTTAAACCAGACATTGGAAAACAAGCAGGTGGTGACTCCTTTGTTGCTGAAGGTTTTCGAATTGGAAAAAGAAAGAAAGGTTACAAAAGCATGTTGGAGGCCCTAACAGTGCCCACAACCAAGCTTGGAGAAACTGTGTAGCTCTATTAAATCTAAAGCAACATATTGAGACACTTTTCTCCAAGCAGTCATACCAAGCTCAAAGTGAAAACCAAACTGGTTTGGATATTACATCTATTGATTGTATTCGGCTTCTTTTACGACAAGGGCTTCCATTTCATAGCCATCATGAATGTGAAGATTCAAGCAACAAAGGAAATTTCCTTGAACTTTTGCAATGGCATAGTGATCATACCAAAGATGTAAAGGCTGACACATTGGAAAATGCTCCTAAAAATTCGAAATTGATAGCACTTGAACTTGATATCCAGAAGGAAATAGTTAGTGCTATTTCAATTGAAATAGTCAATGCAATTACTAGAGAAATTGGTGATGGGCTTTTTTCCATTCTTATTGATGATGGTGACATATCTTTAAATGATAAAATGACCATTGTGTTACGTTATGTGGATGAGGGTCATGTAATTGAGCATTTTGTAGGTATTGAGCGTGTTACCGACACTACTGCTCTCTCACTTAAGGCGATCGTTGATGAATTCTTTTCCAAACAAGGATTACGCATGTCTAGATTGCGGGAGCAAGGTTATGATGGGGTAAGTAATATGCAATGTGAGCTCAATGGTCTTAAAACTCTTATTATGAAGGAAAATGTGTGTGCCTTTTATGTCCATTACTTTGCTCATCAGCTTCAGTCAACTCTTGTGGCTATGACAAAGAATCATACAGAAATCACATGTTTTTTCACTTTGGTTGCTAATGTGGTGAATGTTGTTGGAGCATCAGCTAAACACTATGATTTTCTTCGAGAGAAGCATGTAGTTGACGTTTGTGAAGCACTCTATAATAGTGAGTTTTCAACTGGGCAAGGCCTAAATCAGAAAAGTAATCTTAAAGTAATGTATGGTGATACGCGTCGTGTTTTGAACGACAATACTTTATTCAGCCTGATTACTATGTTTTCATCTGTAATAGATGTACTTGAGATTATAGCAGAGGATGGGTCCTCTAAAGATAAATATCAAGCAATAATTCTATTGGGTTCTATCCAATCATTCAATTTTGTTTTTAGTCTACATATGATGAATATTGTATTAGGTATCACAAGTGATTTGTCACAAGCCTTACAAAAGAGAGATCAAGATATTGTGAATGCCATGAACTTAGTTAGAATATGTAAGGATGGACTGCGAATGATGAGGGATAGTGGTTGGGATTCTTTACTCAATCAAGTTTCTTCTTTTTGTGTCAAACATCATATTGAAGTTCATAACACGGATGATATGTTTCTAAAGCGAGCAAGGCGTAGAGCTCCGGAGATCACAAACATGCATCAGTATCGTGTTGAGTTGTTCTATGCTATCATAGATATGCAACTTCAAGAGCTGGATAATCGTTTCACTGAGATGAACATTGAATTGCTTCTTTGTGTGGCATGTCTTAATCCAAGTGATTCATTCTCTGCTTTCGACAAACAAAAATTGATCCGCCTTGCTCAGTTTTATCCAAAAGACTTTTCTGCACTTGAGCTTGTGGTACTTGAAGATCAACTTGAAAATTATATTATAGACATGCGCTCTGACCTTGGGTTTTCAAAATTGAAAGGGATTACTGATCTTGCACAAAAAATGGTGGAGACTAAAAAAGACAAGGTGTACCAATTAGTTTACTTGCTCCTAACATTGGCACTAATCCTACCAGTGGCAACAGCTACCATAGAGAGGGTGTTTTCTGCTGTGAAGATTGTGAAGAATCAATTACGCGATCAAATAGGAGATGAATGGATGGATGATAGCTTGATTGCATATATTGAGAAAGACATTTTTGATAGCATTTATAGTGAACTTATTATGCAACGATTTGAGAACATGAAAACTCATCAAGGGAAATTGTAAATGTATCGGATGAAATGATTATCAATTAATATTTACGTTTCCCATGCAAGCCATTTTGCCTCATTCTCCGTTTCATGGATTTCATCACATTTTGAAATTCTGGTATTTTTTGGATACTCAACTATGATGCAGGGGATAAATGACAAGAGAAATGATGGATCTGCACCCTATAGTATAGTAGGCTTACACAAAATTCAATTTACGATGCAAATCAGTGTGTAAATTCAATAAGGACAGTTTACATAAATGGCATCATAAAACAGTTCGATGTTCTATGGGCAGTTTAAAAGTATAATTTTCTTGCTGTTGTCGTTATAACTTGGTTTAGATTTATGGTGTAGAACTTGATGATAATTATTTATATTTGCCTTTGTTTAATCAACTTTACAAGATCCTTCCAAAAAAAAAAAATCAAGTTAACAAGATGGTTTTTGCCCTTAATATTTTTTTTTTAACAACTACCTACTTCTGCTGACTGCAATACATATAGGTGAGTGATAATTTACTGAGACAAGTGGTTCGATTGGATCACAATTTTTCAGAGAGTGTGCATAGCTCAGAAGCTTGGGGTTTAATTGACTCTTATTTATGTGAAGTTGTTTATAGAAAATTCAACAATGCCTGCTATTTTTGTTCTAGAAGTTTCTCTGAGTCAAATTGCAAGTTTATTTGCGAGTGTTATATTTTTCAGTAAACAATATTAGCTTGGTTAATGTTTTTATTTGCTTATTGATTGCCTTTTAGAAGTTTTCTACAGCCGTGTGCATTTTAATATCTGTACTGTAACTATTGTTTCATCCAGTTAACACTAAACTAGTAAATCAGACCTTGACAAACATTAACTCAGAAGGATGCTAAACATCTCCCTATTCAGTTAAAGTTCCTCTACGCAACTTGATTATGCTGGATATCTCTGCAGGTCCAAAGAACTTTAGAACTAAAATCTGTGATGGTAAGCATGCATAATTGGATTGGTGGAGCCTCTGGTCTCTCAAATATATATGAGGTCATATGGAATGGGAGACATTAGGAGAAAATGAGAGGATTTCGCATGGTTGAGTCTTGCTCCCGATTGTCAAAGGCTGCTCGTTTTGTCCAGTCCACGAGGCCTCTCTGCACGAACACCAGCAACAACAAGGCAATAGCAGCAAAATCTGTGAGAGATGACAATGATGCGTATCGTCAACTTGAGAAGCTTGACTTCATGACTGCTGCCAAAATTCTTTTCACCGATCCTCCCAAGAAGAAGAAATTTGGGTAACAGAAAACACTCCTCTCTCACACAGATTTTGCTGTAAATTCTGCACTTTAATGACTTTGCGTTTGTGATATTTTTGATATCAAGAGCTGTAATTGAATGAAAAACAAAATACCTTTAATATCATTTTGGGAATTCATTACGAAGAGTAAGTATCATAATTTAAACAAAAGTGTTGTCATATATGATTGAGAAGTGCTTGTTAGGACGAAAAAGATGATGTTCTATAGAAGACTCCTAGTTCATTTGATTTTATTCTATTCAATGTGATATATTAGGAATCAAAATTTGGATGTATGCTGTGGAGTAATAGTCCTCTCTTTTTGTTTCCACTCTATCCATTGATCAAAATGATAAACTCTTTCCCTAATGTTGGTGCGTTTGGTCACAGTGACAACAAACAGTATTCAAGATCTATTATCAAAGGTTTTTGTTTTTCTTGTCATTTTTCAGAATTGTACATTCTCATTACAACAAGGTTTGTGTAGTAACCAGGGCCATGTTTGGATGACAAAAATGGGATCGCATTCTTGGGAATGTGATTCCTGGGCAGGGGGAATCACAAACCCACCTTCCCCCATGGTTTTGCTATTTCCCCATTTTTAGCCAATTTTAGTAATTTTTTGGGAATTACATTCCTAGGGAATAGGATTCCAGGTTTTAAAAAGCCAACCATTAAACACTGGAATGGAATCACATTGCCGCCATCCAAACATGGCCCTGATGTATTCTTGGTTTGCTTTCTGTATTAGCCTTTTTACTTTCAATTATCAAGGAATTCACTCACGAGTCTTCTCAATTTTCAGGCTCGATTTCCATCTGGTGCAACTCTTCTTTGCTTGCATGCCTTCATTAGGTATCTGAACTAACTATTTAACATATACCATATGTTTATATTTTGAAGTGTCAGGTTTTTAGGCGTTGGTATCTGAAAAAATTGCTTTCTCTAACAGCTGTATATTTGGTGGCCCAGTATGCTCGCTATGAAATCAGAAGGATGGAGGCGGTAATGATACTTTCTCTTTCTGGTAACTATAGTTTCTAAGTATTCATGTTACATGATGTTTCTGTTGTCTCTTCATCTAGGACTATTCTTCTATACTATAGTTAAACAAATCCCCATTAAGATGTTTTTACATCAAATACCCTCTGATACGTATAAAACTTAAAAATATATAGGGATACTTCTGTCGTTTTTATTTGCTAAATGAATCAATGGATCATTGATTTCAGTCACATCTGTTTAAATGTCCTTTTCATAAATTTCATGCATCTGGTGTTCAATAGTTTGTCAAATATTTTTTCTTATGTAATGGACACTATTGATCAGAAGTTGTATCTGTTGAGGCTAATATTTTCTGACTTCTACTTATCATCTTTTAATGGTGTTTCAAAAAAAATCATCTTTTAATGGCATCTCTTCATGGTTATTATTGGGTACATTGAATCTAGATGGGAGCATTAATTTTATTTCATGGAATTGTGTTCTTTCAGGAAGTAGAGGTTAAAAAGAAACAAGCCGAGGAAGAAGAGAAAGCTAAAGAGATGGAAGCAAACGCCTTGAAAGAAAGTGAAGCAGCAGAGTCTGATCCGGAGCTGCTTCAGGTAAAGGTCAGACTAGACGCGTTAGAGGAGGTTGTGAAAGAGATTGTGGTTGAATCTAAGAAACTATCAAGTAAATCAGAAGAAAGTAGCAGCAAAGGAGAGAAGCTTGAAACTGTTCGATCGAACTCCGTGAGTAAATCAAAAGACGGCAGGTCTGAAGCAGGTGATCAACAATCCAAGAAACAGGAACCAGGCCATGAAAGTGTCAGTGGGTCCGGATCATCCGAGGGAGGTGGAGAAGCTGAGAAAAAGAGCAGCCCCAAGAATTCAAGTAGTTAAAGTTCTACTATTAGCAAAGGTTGATTGTCAGAAGTTGAAGATCTTTGCAGTAATACTGATTCTCTTTTGTAACTAAAGGTTTTTCAATTTTTCACTCAGGTGGATTATGAGTTGATGGGCTCAAAATCTTGATCATATGATTCATACAGATTAGACAGCCTATGTAGCTCTCTGGTTGTGGATAGTTTTGGTGTCAATGGTGTAATGTTTTGGCAGTGTTGTATACGTGATGCACTCAGAAACTAAACAGTTCAGATCTTGATAATTTTGTGGTGGTGGGATTTTTTTTGTTGCTTCTACAGAAATCTCTCGGCCATATTTCAGTCTTTTCCGTTCCCTTCGAGCTAATTCCTTGTGGTTACTGGTGTTGTGCTCAGCAACCCCAAAAGTTACAAGCAGATTACATTTACTAATCTGGTCTTTGTAGTAACTCCACTCTACCTTAGCTTCTTGAAATACTTATCATGCCCTTTACTGTTCGACCCTAAGTAATTAGAGAGCGGAGCGGGAGAGTTGGAGCACCTAATTAAAAAATGTCCTAAGTTTTGGAGAGCCTTGAGAGCAGGAGCGTCACTGCTTTACATTGGTTCTGGTTAGCCCTTTAGACTTTGGTCTGAGTCATGAGCTAAGGAACCAGAGCATAGAGCGGGAGCAGGAACGTTAGAGCGGCTAATTAAAGAGAGTCTCAAGTTAAAAAATATCTTTAGAGCATCGGAGTGTGGTTTGAAGCGGAAAAGCAAGGTTTCAGAGCGGAAGCGCAAGGTTCTAGAATGGGAGTGTCTACCACTTTACAGGATTCTGATTACTAAGGTCATGACACACCAACCAAACGCATAACTTGGTTTAAATCGAAATGTAACCTTACCAACCTGAACCGTTATATGATAGTTGACGCTCCAATTCCAGCTTCAAAGCACTCCTATTCCAAAGGCATTTTTTAATTGGCCGCTTAGAAGTTTGACATTTTTTTTCGTGGGTTATCTCCCCTTCTTTTTCTGAATTTTTAGTCGCAATTTCTATCATAAATAATGTCTTTCCCACGCCTTTGATAAAGTCATTGAGAATTGAACCTACAACCTAGGTTTGAAACTTGCCAATACTTTAACATGATAACAATTAACCACTGGCCTCTCTTATCAGTTAAAGAAAAAACCATCAAGTAAGCAACCCCAGTTGAACCATAATAACCAGAAGGGAAAGCTAGTGTGTGCCCAAATTAGAATAATGGGTGCGACAATTAAGTCCCCTCCAAAATCTCTATAGGCGCCGCAATATTATGCCGTCTTTCTGAACGGGTGCTCTGTTGTGTGTATCTTTCTGAGCAAAGCAGTCTTGAGTCTACATAATCTGCCTTCCAACGCTACAATTTCCGGCAACTCCACTCCGGCTGCCGCCCAAATCCAACAGTTCGGCGAATCCGTCCCAAGGTGATCTCGTCTCTCTCATCTCTTTTAAGGTACAAAATACCAATTCAACTCTCATATAATCTTGCAATTTTTTCTTTAATACATCATTTTTTTTTAATTTCCTTTAGGGTATAATCAGTTTTAGAATTATCTACCTTAATCCAAATTTTAGGGGATTCAAATAAATTTAGGTTTTAAGTGATCAAATGGTTTTGTTTGATTTTGTGTACGTTTTTCAGGATAGCAGCTTATGTGTTTGATTAAATGCCATAAAGAGATTTTTTTTTTGGGTAGTTTCTTGTTTTCATACCAAGTAACCAAGTATTTGATAAAATGACAGAATATTTTTTTTGGAACTTTGGTGTACTAATTTTAGGTCTTGCAATGGAGTTGTTTATGTAGGGTATGCATACTCGCTTTGCATGTTCCAATCTAAGATGGTTTCTTAATGTTTATGCTCTTCTCCACATTTGTTTGATAGAATTCATTATTAATTAAAGTTCTTTATTTCATCGGCTGATGTGATGAATCAATCAGGTGACTGGATCAACCCGTGCTAACTCCTATTCCAGTTTGATGACCTGTTTGAGTTGAACAAACACTATATATGGGAGGGGGAAGAATGTGAAATTGATATTCTCGACTCCGAACATGAATTTGAGAATAACTACTTTGATAGGTCTGCTCAAACTTCAGTCTCCATGCGAGACCCAGTTTCACCAACACCTCCAATGGCGAGGAATAGTTAAGGTGAGACTAAAATGGGTGAAGAACAGAGGCCTTGACCATATAATCGACTTAGAGACCGATCTCAAAGCTGCATGTCTCCTCAAAGATGCCATTAAAAGATCCTCAACTGGCTTCATCACGGCCAAGTCTATTGCAGACTGGCAAAAACTCCTTGGCCTCACTGTTCCAGTCCTTCGGTTCATGCGCAGGTATCCAACTCTCTTTGATGAATTTCCTCACGCTCGTTATGCCAGTCTCCCTTGTTTTCGTCTCACCGACACAGCTCGTCTATTAGACTCCCAAGAGCAAACTATACACCAAACTCATGAGGCTAATACTGTTGAGAGGCTCTCTCGCATTCTAATGATGTTGAAAAGTAAGACAATTCCTTTCCAATCACTCCATCCTTTGAAATGGGATCTGGGATTACCAGATGATTTTCACAGAACACTACTTCCCAAATACCCTGATCACTTCCAGGTTGTTAAGGCAGCAAATGGAACCTCGTCTTTGAGTCTTGCTCAATGGAGAGAAGAGTTTGCAGTGTCTGAATTGCAGAAAGCAAATGAAAGTGTAGAATTGAAAGATGGGTATAGGCAATTTAAGAGGGGAGGAACATCACTGGCATTTCCAATGAGCTTTCCAAGAGGTTATGGGGGTCAGAAGAAGGTTAGGGCTTGGATGGATGATTTTCAAAAGCTGCCTTACATCTCACCTTATGAAGACTCTACCCATATCGACCCAAATAGTGATCTTATGGAGAAAAGAGTTGTAGGGGTTCTACATGAGCTTTTGAGCTTGACCATTCACAAGAAAACTAAGAGGAATTACTTGAGGTGTTTGAGGGAAGAATTGAATCTACCTCACAAGTTTACTCGCATTTTTACAAGATACCCAGGAATTTTCTACCTTTCTTTGAAGTGCAAAACAACTACCGTGGCGCTCAAGGAAGGTTACCGACGGGGAAAGTTAGTGGACGAGCATCCTCTAGCTCGGATCAGAGAGAAGTATTATTATGTAATGAGGACTGGAGTTCTTTATCGTGGTAAAGGTGTAAACTTACTAACAGATAAAGACGGTATAGTTAATGGAGGGGAGGATGGGCTGGAAGAACATGACTCAGAAGAGGAGGAAGAGGAGGAAGAGATGGAAATCAACGATAACGACGAGGATAGTGCAGACTTTGAGTCGGGTTCTGGAGAGGAATAGCTTGACGAGTCCTACTCTTCAATCTAACATATCAACAGATCTCTAAGGTATTAATTTCTTTCTTCACTTGTATTTTATATTCTAAATTAAGGCATGTTTGTTGCATTTAAAGTTTTGGTCTAAAAAATGATGTTTGTTTCTTCAAGTGTAACTGTGTAGTTTGCTCCTGTTTTAGCAAGTTTGCCAGTTCAGATTTTTTTTTTTCTTTAACTTTTTCTGTTAAGACGTATTATAAGAGATGGATGAATTGTTCAAATATTAGGTGAATAATAATGTATACTTGGACAGGCCAGTTTATTTACAAACTTAAAGGCGTGTTGGCGCACCTTACGTGTGCTATTCATGAATTATCAATTTAAAAACATGGTTGTAGTTCACATTTAACAGTCTGAAACCCTAAAAGAGGAATAAACCGAGTTTATGCTATAGAATGCATTCAGAAAATACATATGTACATAACCTTTCAAGGAGATACTGCCATTTCAAATATCTTAACATTGATTTTTTTTTTTTTTTTTGCCATGGTTTGGTTCCTTGTTATTTGTTAATAGTTTTATCAAGTTTTGGTGAATTTCCTGTCTCGGACAAGGACAGGAATTTCCGGTCAAGGAGGTAGATATATTATTATATCAACCTTTTGGTTTACATCTGATGCATCTGCTGTGCTGTTTTATATTCGCTGCTTGACATTATTTATACTAATATATAAAGCCAAGAGTAGGACTTCTCGACCATTTTTTACCTTCTTCCCATTAAACAAAAGCGTCTTTTCGATTTTCTTTGAAAGGAAAATCTGTCTCTCTCTCTCTGTCTCTCTCTCTGTAATCAAATCTTCCTGAAAACGTAAGGATGAAAAGGATATTTTAGGTAATGGATTCAAAATCAGTATTGATTGAAACTAATTCAACTTAAACACTTATCTATACCTATCCTGATTTGTGGCCAAACTGAATGAGAATACTAATGACTATACTCTATGTTATATGAAGCAAACGCCTCGAAACAAGGCTTTTTTTTTTATGTGTTTTACCCTTCAAATTAACCTTTGGATTTAGATGTTAAGGAGAAAAAGAGTCTTTCTGCTTATCATTTCCAAACGTTTCTATGACGGGTTCTGTGACATTTTACTAAACAACCTCGTCCGCATATTACTTTTTTAGATAATCTGAAGGTGTTTATTTTTTTTCTTGTTAGGCGTTTATTAAATCTGATTCATGTGAATCTAACCTTGAATTGTTTAGAATCTTCAAGCTTAATTAAGAATTTTAAATTGAATTCATCTACATTGTATATCAAGTCAAACCTTTACCTCAAATTCACACAAGTTAGATTGAGATGCAACACCACCTTAATACAAGATTGGGATTCTTTTGAACAGTGAATATAGCAATTTTTCTCCAATTTTTTTTTATCTGGTAAGTAACTTTGACCAAAAAGATCATAGACAAATTAAAACCCTAATAAATGGACCTCCTCTTACTTGGACTGGTGCTTTTTGTATTGTAGCTTTTGTCAGAGTAAGACTAAACAAACTTTAACCAGTCATGACACAAAGAAATAGCTAAGTCAACTTTAACTATCCAACCCAAAAGTACCAATAGACAAAAGAGATGACATTTACACTATTATCTCTTTTGGGCTGGATTTTTCATCCATTTTTTACATGTCTCACTCCACTTATTCTTACACTTTTACACTTGTTTGTGGAGCTACATGAAGATGATCCAAAGGCTAAACTTTTGTGAGGATGATCTCCTCATTATGTATATTATCGTATATCATCCTCAGGAAAAAATCAAACCGTTTTAAAAAAATTAAATTCGTCAAAAACTAACCCTTTGATCATCTTCATGTGAGTGGTTCTGAGGTTAGAATAAGTTGGGCACAACATGTAAAAACTTGGGTGGAAATATCCAGGACCTTATTTGTTCGTCAATATTACAGTGAAGGTATACGTGGCTACACGTAGCAAAGCAAAATAAAACGACTTGTGGGAAAGAAACAGATTGGTTTTTGTCTGTTGTATCACATGCACACAGAAGCACTGCATGGGTCCCCTGTATGTATCTGCATCAATCTCGCCTCACAAAAACAACCCTTGTTAACTAATATTGTTTGCTTCTTTTACACTCCTTAAGCGTTCAGGAAATTAAACTTTGCTCCCTCGACCGTTGACTTTGACCAATCTTAACATGGAAGACAAACTACCATTTTATTTGCAAATTTTAAGCTAATCCTGTCAGTAATATGAGACCATTAGATTTAGATGAGTCAAAGCAGATTCCAAAAGCTAGTTAAATGTCATTTGATATTGAACTGATATTAAAGTTCTGAATTGACGTTTTAACTGCCGACTAGTAGAATTAGTAAAGTCGATTAGTGTTGAATGATACAATGCTATGAGAATATAACCCGCCTACGCATATGGTAGTTCGAGAGGCGAATATGGGATCATTAAATGGATCAGAAACAAACATACAGTCCACCCATACGTGATAGAAGAAAATTTTGACATTTTTCTTGGGCATATATAGTAGCTCCAGGTTTGGATGAATAGATGATATTGACAATAGTCAATGGTCAAGGGGTGACAACTCTATTGATCTACAATATGTCTTGTTAATGAGGGAGCTTAATGAAAATAAGCTCTTACTTCCTCAATCTTCTCAACCACTAATTTATTTCACATGTGTAGGGTCAGTCAGTCCTAATTTGTTTTTTCACATTAAGGGAAGTTTTAAACTTGAATCAAATGAAGGCATATCAAAGAGTCATAAAATTCAACTCTATACATGTTTATATAAATCTCCCCCATCCTTCTTCTCTGTATAAGAAAAAAAGAACAAAAACAGGAAACATGAGGAAGAGCTTAGTAGTGTCAGCTCTCTTACTTTCCTCCATGGCCATACTGTCTTCAATGGCTGCTGCCATGGCTGCAACAAACAAAACTGTGCTCGACGTCGATGGTAACAAGCTCCAAACCAAAACAAACTATTACGTCCTTCCCGTCATCCGTGGGAGAGGCGGCAGGTTGGCACTTGGGTTACGAAACAAAACGTGCCCGTTCTTCGTTGTGCAGGAAAATTTTGAAGTTTCAAATGGAATACCTTTGAAATTTTTACCTACTGACAGTAATATGAAGGTAGTACATTTATCAGTTGATATGAACATAGTTTTTTCATCAGCGACGATCTGTGTGCAGTCGACTGCGTGGAGAGTTGGAGATATCGATGGACTAACCGGGAAGAGGTACGTGAAAACTGCTGGGGTTACGGGAAATCCGGGTTTGGGGACAGTGAGTAACTGGTTTAAGATAGAGAGGTATAGAGATGATTACAAGCTTGTATTCTGCCCTGGTGTTTGTATGTTTTGCAAAGTCGTTTGTGGGGATTTGGGTGTTTTTTTTGAAGATGGGAAGAGATGGCTGGGTTTGAGTGATGTACCACTTGCTGTTATGTTCAAGAAGGCTTAAGTTGTTGAGCTTTTTAGGATCTATTATGTTATGAACAAAGAAATAAATTGACCTATTCAGTTGAAAACCAGAGAATTCTTAAGATAAAAAAAAAAAAACAATGCTCGACTACACAAGTCTTAAATTTTAAGCAAAGACAGATTTCTGATTTTTGCACTATTGACTGCTGATCAAAGAAAACTTCCAGTTAGGGCTTACAAGTTAGCTCGAATTCAGTCCTCTTACTTTTCAACTCTAATGGCTGCTTCTTTTTTTTTAAGCAATCACAGCCGTTGGACTCGTCATGGTTGAATTTAGAATGATACAAGTGTTGATTTTTTGTGAGAATTATCTACTCACTTAGACCAAATCTCACAAAAAATAGCCTTACAGCCTGTTTGTTTTTTTCCCACTAATTAGTAGTAGGTCCACACAAAATAGCTTTTATTTTTAACCACTAATTAGTGGTAGTAAGAAATAAACTTTTAATTTTGAGCCTTAAACCCATTAAGTGGTAGTAATTGATTAGAAACAGCTTATTAGTCCATCGTTATCTCCAACAAACAGGCTGTTAGTCAAACTTCCATCATAAGTTAATTTTGAATTCATAAAGCTTAAAATTTCAATCATTTGATTGGGTTAAAGTTTTTAAGCAATCTTTAGTCAGGACTTTAGGATAATAAAAAAAAAACTAGTAAAATATCTATGCAGGTCCCACACAGGTAAAGTGTAACCAGAGTTTAAACATAAGTTAGGGTGTAACAAATAATAACTTGGAATGTTCAGAAAACAAGTAATAACTAGGGTGTCAACATCCATCCCCCTCTCAAATATTTATCCAGGGAGTTGTTGACTAGTTACAATTTGGCGTTTTATAACAGAAACACCATGTAGTAAAATTTTGTATTTTTCAAACATTGACAAAAATGCAAAATATTACAGAAAATTATATAATCTTGAACTAATAGAAATTTCTGTAATTATTAGAAAATAACTAGTCCTTTCCCTTTATTCTTCAGACTCACCTAAGGACCTTAATATGGAGATGATTCAAGAGTTAATTTTGATCTACACGAAGAAAAATCATATTCACAAAAAACAGCCCTTGCCCGCTGAACAGATGCCATATGCAGAGTACAAGAATTAAGTAGGCGAAATATTTAGTTTTAAAATTTGGTGAATGAACCTGTAAAAAGCTTGTATTTTTTCAAACAACAAAAAAAAAACCCCATATCAAAAGCAAAGATAAATTCTTCTGTTTCCCAAGTTTAATGAAGTTGTCTGTATTCTTGCATCATTTGATAGCTAACAATATACAACCAATTCAGTTTACAAAAGAATCATTCTTCCTGTTAACATCTACACCAATAAATGTGCACAAGAGAAAATTATATTTGAGATCATTGTGCTGTAAAAGAATGAGGTAATGAAAAAGAATCAGAGAAATGAAGTATATCACTTGTGTGTATTGTTGCATCAGTTGATAGTTTCCAAGTAATAAAGTACAACCAATAATAATTGTAAAAAAATAATCATCATTCTTCCTGTTAACCTCTACAACAATAGAAATTTGAATCAGAGAAAATTACAGTTGAGATTATTTTGCTGTATAATCTGTAAAAGTATGAAATAATGAAAAAAAGAATCGTTCTATTTAGAAGAATTTTTGCAACAAGTCAGCACACAGTCTTCCAGGAAGTTGGTGAGCTGGGAAGTATATAAATTAGGATCATTACGGTAATGGTCAACATGAGGTGTGGAGACAAAGTTGCAGGCCCTGACCTCACGCCCAGATTTGCGCTGCTCCTCAATAAAAGATTCCACAGATTCAACTGGAATGACCCTGTCCGCAGAGCTGTAGATATATAATTGTGGACATTTTGGTTGCTCCACTGATAACAGACCCAACACATCAGAGAGCCTCCTGTTGTTCAATACAAGCATTAGTAAAATTTAGATACCGACTGAAGATCAGATTTCTATACTAAAACACCTCAACTCTTATTTTCTTTTTGATAAACAAAATTTTATTCAATAATCATAAGGCAAAGAAATCACAAAGCACGAATTCAAGCAGATTTTAATTTTATGCTTAATTACATCATGGGCCTAATGGTTTTTAAATAAGCAACCAAGGCATGAGTGACAGCAGGGGTTTCAGCTGATGGATCACTGGATATGAAAGAAAAAGTTATATGGCTCTGAGATTATCCTATTGCCAGTGGGAGGGATAAAAAGGTCAAACATATTTTATAGGTCACCAGAGTGCCCGTGTTCAAAGACCCATTCCACCCAACAATAAGATCTATTCACCACACGCATGCCACATATATTCTAAACTATCAAGATTATAAAAACAATCTATTTCACTAGAATTTCGGACTTATAAATATTATGTTTAAATAAGTCTATAAATAGCCTCAAAACAAGGAAAAAGGCTTCATATTCCTGTGGCTTGTTTCACCATGAGTAGAACACATAATCTTCAGTTAGAGTTAGACCTCAATTTTAGTTGGAGGTTAAAATTGGAGTTGCAAGCGAAAAAACGAACCTATCGGCCTACATCTGAAAATGAACAATACATACATGAAAAGGACTCTTTACCTGTTCACTTTAGGAAGATTCAGAACCACCTCAAAGAACTTCTCCAGAACTACTAGCAAAGCTGCTTCTGTTACTGCAGGTGTGGGTTCCACAATATTTTTGGTGTCAACCAAGACCTCAGAACCAGATTCATTCAAGATAACCGAACTTCGAGTTGCAACGCTATGCTTTTTCAAAAATGCAGCAGAGAAACCTGAAGCCCAAACCTAGAAGAAAACAAAAAATATAACATTGATTTTAGCATTTCTGAAGTCCACTGAAAAGAGTAAGAAGTCGTAATGATGTACCATATAATTGTGGATTGTTCTACCAACAATATATGAAGGGAAAAGTCCCTGTTTTTAATAGATCTTTGGGCAACAAGGAATACCCATGCTTCTATGGGTAGATGTTGAAGGGTAAAGTGTTAATGGAATCATATAGAAACCTGACACACTCTATTGCACTGTGTAATCACCAGAAAAGTACTATGGGCTTAAGCTGTACTAGCGGTACAACATCTGGTGTCTAAATCACTATGAACACGAAATAGCTTTTTCCCCTTTAACAGGAGCAGAAGGAAAAGGCAAATCAAGAAAATAATGAAATATAGACAGAAATTAAAGGTGATTATTTGAGAATATGCGCATGCACTCATGGACGGTAGAATGTGTCTGTGCAGTGAAATAGATCTCTGCCCATTGGTAGGGAGTTCAGTAGAAAATGCACATGCACTCTTAGGTCAAAAGTCAACAACTACCCAACCAGGTTGCATTTTCACCTAAGAAATCACCCATGGTGGAACAAATCAAGATTATGGCTCTCGACTTGCTGGTTATGTGCTATGTCATCTCCTTAGGTCCCAAGAAAGAAGACAATGGAAAACTGGTGAGAGCATATTCGCAGCTAGCAGCCAAGTAATAGAGGAAAAAAACTACAGATACTATATCTGGAGTGAACAATTTGGGATATCATAGTACTGCAATGAATCATATAAATCATGTTGGGAAAAGAAAATGACACTCCAAATATCTTTTACCCGTGGGTCTGGAGCTGCAACTGGAGCTGAATCCACAATACAACCTCTAATTCTTCCAATTAGAGATTGATCCTGCTTCTGAAACTTCTCAAGAATAACTCCATAACTGTGATAAGAGAGATCCATTAGAAAATATCAAGCTGAAAAATTCCAATAGATTTAGTTAAATGACAGCATTGTGTGGGTGTGTCTGTGTGTATTTATATATATCTTTGAGCGGATTAAAAAGAAACTCACGTCAGCCAGCCTGTATTGCTGAAAGTGTGAAAAACCAGGTTCTTCCCATGCTCTTCTTCTAACCAACCAGCCAGATGGTTCACAAGTGAGTCTATGTCTTGTTCAGCTTTCCCACCAACCTGGTAACTGAGGATCTCAGACATGGGAAAGGTGAAGGTAATGGCATGAAATCCCCTCGAAGTATACCAATCTGCATATCTTTTCAGGTGTTTCTGCTTAGCTCCCAACCATCCGAGCAAAACAACCACTGTTCGAGATTTGGCAGATGAACAGTCTGAATCTCCCGAAACCTTATATGCATTTGGCTCCGGCAAATGCCATCTGTAAAGAACATCTGGAGGTGGCGAGGGGCCAGGATTTATATAATCTGTGGCTTTAGGGGCTTTGGCCAATTCGGCAGACTGATACGATGTGAGAAGAGCAGGAGAAGCAATAGAAGAAGAGAAAGAGCTAAACCGACTAGAAGGCAAACTCAAACTTGGAAGAAGATACTTAGTGTTCGGTACAGGTACTCTAAACCTTGTTGCAAATGAAAAGTTTGAGAAATTAGAAACAGAAATGCCAGACACCCATGACTTAAATTCATGTGAAGTAGAAGGTGAGGTGTTCAATTGGGCACTGGAGAAACATGGGTCAGATGATTTTGGAGGAGGTAATTTATCAGGAAGATCAGCAGAAACGGCAGCTATGGCAACAGCAGCAGCTGTAGTTAGAGGGCGCTGAAGGATTCCGGAGAGGGAACCCATATTGGAAAAAAATAAATTCTCAGCATACAAATGTCAAACGATCTTCAAGAGAGTACTTGAAACTCATTCAACTGAGAACAAGTCAATATGAACTGTTAAGGACCCAACAACCAGAAACTTCAATATGAATAAATAACCTGTTCACAACAATGAAGAAGATTCAATTCTCAATATACCAATATCAAACGAATTTCAACAGGGTAATGAAAACCATTCAACTTAGAACACGTCAATATGAATTCTTAAAGACCCAACAACCAAAACTTCAATATGAATCATCAATTGGATTGGATATCTATATATATGTTATGAGAAAAAAAGAACACAACACATGAGAAAAACAAAAAAAGCTCTCTTCCAATAAAATAGTAACCAACAACAGGAAGGAAACTGCCTAATTCACACGAGGAAAACACTAAAAACCAGAGTCAAAACGGTTGCCATGTTTGAAACCCATGAGAAGGAACCGACGTGGGCACCCATACTTCTATCTAAAGACAAAACTGCCCTTCCAAAAGATGAACAAAAGCAATGGAACAAGTAGTAAATAAGTCAATTAACAAGGGCAATAGTGGATTTTACCAAAATTAAGATACCCCTTGAAATTCCTTCTTAATTCTATAAAATTCCAAAAATAACCCTATATTTATATTATTCGGATCCTTATGTAGAATATTATTCTAGAACCAGTTGAAAAAAAGGGGGGGAGGTGGAAGACTTACCAGCTGTTGTGATGAGGCTTAAAGATAAGGGTGGGGTGTCAACAACAACATAAAAGTTGAGACACTTAATAATGTTGAAGAGAATCGGGCTGCCAATATCATTGACAGCCCGACCATTATCACAACAATCCGTCTCAGTTGATCCTCCTACAAAAAATGAAGAAGATAGAAGTTCAATACAGTACAGTAATTCAGTATCCAAGGGTAAAAGGGTCATACGAAAAAAAAAGATTATATATAACAGTCATTTTTTTACCCAAGAAGGGTAAAAGGGTCATTTTTAACTCGGTTCCCACCGCGTTTTTGTTTTTTGGAGCCATTAAAGCTTAAAAGAGGTGGAATTAAAGAGTAGATTGACTGTTTTACCCTTCTTCTCCTGGTCCGAGGAGGTGAACAGGGAGGAAGTGAGTCAAGAATCGGTTAAAACTCGTTCTCGTATTGGATTGAGAAACGTCTACATCGAAGAATCGAACAAGAACTCTATTGAAACATTGAAGAAAATTCAAAAATAAATCCCTAAATAAAAAGGGTAATTGGAATAGAAAGCTAGAGAACTGAAAGATAAAAAAACTACATGAATCGGGAAAGAAAACAAAAAAGAGATAAAACCCTAGAAGAGTTGAAAATCCCTCTCTCACAGAAAAAGAAACAAGAAAAGCAACAATCCTCGCAAGAATCGAAAAATCGAAACCCTATAAAAAGAACAATGACTGAAATTTCACCGGATTCAAACTCAAACAAGAAGAAAAATCGAAAATTTCGCATCTGAAAACCCTTTAAAACCCGAAATCAACTGTTAAGACCTTAAAATCAACCATCAAAAAACTAGGAAAAAGGGGTAAAAAAAATCTCACCTTTCAGACGGAACTCAGATCGAAAAAGAGAACCACTATTCTTGGAAGCAGTACAAGGAGATTGGTGTGTTCATATTGTTCGCATTTAAAGGAAGAAGATAGATTGTGTGAACGGTGGGGAGTTGTTTCTTCCTTCTTTCTTTTTTTTTTTTGTTTTGTCCTAAACTCGCGTGCCTTTGCTGCAACCTTTTAATTACGGAGAGAGAATGAGTGTGTTTGTGTTACAAGTTCCAACATTAAGGGAGAAGAGTATATTCTCTAGTGTATTCAAGATGTTATCAACTTATAATTTGGTCTTACAAGAGTCTAATTTTAGTCTAATTTGAATAAAATAATGAAAGGAATTAGCAAACGTGCAAATCTAAAGTGTTTGTAGCATTTTTCCTTAAAACACCCTGTCTCTTTGCTCTAATTCAATTTTGTACCCATTTGTGACCTAGGAAAGACTTCACCATGTCATTGGTGGGAATTCAACTTGACCGAGGCTTTAAAAGCCACTAAAAATTCCTAATTATTTTAGGGTCTAAAAATAAACGAATGATTGATTTTTAGCCAGAATAATTTTTTGAAAATGATTTTGGGACCGGTCCAATAATTTAGGCAGATTATTGGGTCGGTTCCAATAGCATCTCTGATAATGTTTTCAGTATAAAATCATCATCATCTGAAGTTATTAGTTATTCTATTCTAAAATATGTGACTCTATTAAAAGTTGGTTAGAAATCAACATCAAAATAATATATATCATTCTAACTAAAAATCAATATTTAGATCGTTATCATGTCATTTTGTAGACCTACTAGAGTTGTAACCCATAAGAAAAATTTGTAAATAAGGGGTACTTGACCTCAACTTAAAAGGCCCTTGAAAAATTCGGTGTTTTAAGATCCATGTGAGGTGATTCAAGAGTTGATCTTTCGGAGGATATCATTTTCATGAATATTATTTCTGATCAAAAAAAAATTCATGAATATTATTGTCATTAAAAATCAACTTATTCTAAAACTTCCAACCTCATAAGAAATTGGTTAAAATTAATTGTAAAAACAACGTAATTTCTAACCAACTTTTAATGAGGTTAAAAGTTTTTAGATCAAAGTGATTTTTCTAGTGAGGATGATCTCCATAGTGAAAGCATCACCCTTACCGAAAATCAGCCCTTGAATTCTTTTCATGTAAACTCCAATGACTAGGGTTTTTTTAAACTGGGATCAAGTGTTGCTTTTAGGCACACCTCAGATTCTAAGCTACTCATTTGAGCTCTAAATATGGATGGTACTTAAGTCCAAATAATAAATAAAACTATTACAATTGCAAAATGCCTGATGCTTCTTTTAACAATTGCATATCCTAATGCTTAAACCTATTATATGTTCCACTTCTACCAACTTTATCTTTACACTCCACTTACATTTTCTTATGGGATCCGAATAAAGTATTCTACTAATTTGTTTGTGATGATGATCTTCTCATCACATAGATTAAAACCAACCTTCTCGATCATTTCCATGTCAGTTCCACACACAAGTATAAATGAGGTGTAAGAGTAAGTATATTGTTAATAGAAAAAATGTAGTGTTATCCTCTAATGCTTGCATTTCTTTAATACAAGCCCAATGTAAGCATACAAGTCATATGTACCCTAAAGTCTACACAATTGAAACCTAGATCATTGCAAAGTGCCCATCTTTCCCTTAATAACTACAAAACGCACATCCCAATTCTTAAACTTATCACATGTTTCATTTCTAGTAACCTTATTTTTACACTCTACTTACACACATGTTAGGGCTTGTGTAAAATGATCCATAATTGATTTTTTCATGAGGATGATCTTTTCATCATGTAGGTCACAATCTGTTATGATTTTTACCCTAAATTCGACGATCGTTGAATAATAACGATGCAATAAAGAATATCTTTACTAGTATAAGGGGTTGTTCTTTGCTACAGTACCACTAAAGCCAGCCCCCTAAGCCACGTCACTAAAATAAAAGGGTGGAGAGAGAAAGGCAGAGAATATGAGAGAGATTAGCCAACTTTGAAGTAGTGGGCCGTTGCTACAACTGTGAGCTGTAGTAACGTCCTCACAAATTGTGTTTTTTTTATTTTTTATTTTAAAAAAACTTTTTCCAAAATACAATATATATCTCCTAAGCTTATTTATTTACACTTGGTTTACACTTGCCAGTGGGGTCGTACAAAGTCAATCTAAGAGCTGATTTTTTTTTGTTAACGATGATCTCTTTGACGTCTAGATCACACCTGACTATACATCATTATCAATGGACCCACACAGTATCTATTTTATTTACATTTGGTTTACACTTCACTTATACCAATTCCAGGGCTCACTCAAATTTGATTCAATGGCTAATTTTTTGTATATATGATCTTCTCAATATTCAGATCGTATTAGTCCAGGATTTATCTACAAGTGGCACCAATGTATTTGCCACACGCAAAATGTGTGTGGGGGTATGCGTGAAGCGAGCGTGGAGGAAAATGGGCGTAGCCCGTTTAGACATCCAATCCACACGTGTGAAGTGCGTGTGGGGAGGATGGACAACCAACTCACATGCGCGAAGTGCGTGTGGGGGGCTTGTAAAATTATATGAAGAACGAACTAATCACACGAGGTACAAGATTTATAAGGAAACCCTCAAACATAGATTAAAACCTCAGATAACAAGCACAATCAATTCAATTAATAATAATGGTAATTTCATAGATATCTCAATTCTCAAAACTTCACTCTCACAGTGAAAAAGAACCACACAAAAAAACCAAAACTTTAAATTTACTTCTTATTTGAACGTTAGGAACTTTAAAACTCACTCTTAGCATCTTTGAGATGACCTAAGTGTTCTTCAAAACCTTCCGGTTAAACATGGGTCAAATTTTTGTTTTTAAATTATCCCTCAATTATCTTCATGTTCTTTTCATAATCCGTTGTAAGTGAGATGTAAGAATAAATGAAATGTTAATACAGAAAATGTTTAGTATTACCTACATGTGCAATACATTGGTCTCGTTATATAAACTCAAAAGGTTTATTTTTGAATTGCGTATTTCTGCGCCATGGGATCGGCTGAAAAATAGCAGGACCCACTAATTGACGGTCAAGATTCATTAAGACAAGATTATCTGCATGTCTGCCACGTTTAGTTCAACTGCTTTGTCTCCTCTGAGTCCTACTACTCACCACCACCGTTTCTTTTTCTCATCACGGCTTCAAAAAGAAAACTAGCAGACCAAAAAACCGCCACCAAATACAATAAATGTGGGCCCCAAGAATTTCCTGCACTTTTTTACACGTGTCAGACTCTTCGCCTGCTACAAACCTTTCCCACGTCGCAATGCTTCAGCTATTATTGCTTCTGAAACACTTCAACAGTTCTCTCTCACTCTTCAAAGGTTCTCTCTTTCTTCTCCATTCCAACCTCTAAAACGAAAACCAGTGTTACAGAAGAGAGAGAAAGCTAGAGAGAGAAAGTTTTAGAGAGAGAGAGAGAGAGAGAGAGAGCTCATTTAAAGATCTTTAACTTCTATCTATAAAACCTAAAATCTCAAAATTTAAGAAACCAAAGAAAGTAATGGCGAAAACAAAAAAACGGTCGATACGTTTCGTCTCAATTTCACAACCGACGACACAGATGTCAATGTCTTCAATATTCCATCCTTTCAAATCTTTCGCTAAATTCAGTGGAACCCTAATTTCCTCCAGCTGTAGTAAAATCCATCCTATTTATCTCTCTTCTATATTTAGCACTATTTCTTAATTTTCTCTCATACTACTTTTTTAGTCAGTTTTTTTTTTTGGGTTCTCTCATACGCATACAGTTTCACTGGGATTGGAATTTCTAGGGTTTCGATGCAGAGAGGTTATGCACAAAATGAAGTTAGGGTTAACGATTCTCCTCCTTCGTCTCCAAATCCTTCGTCGTCCTCATCTTCTTCTACTTCATCTGATTCTGCTCACGGTACTGATCCTTCGCGTTTTAATTTTTCAATTCCTCCATTTTCGAGGTTTAGTGGTGATGGTTTTTTTGAAGAGAAGCGAAAAAATGTTGAATTTGGAGAACGGTTGATTGATGAAACGATAGATAGAAGAAAGTTCCTAAGACCTACACTTCCGGTGCCGAGTCTGATTTCTGCTTCTGCGGCGACGGTTGATGGGTTTTCGATGGACAAGTCTTTGAACAATCAGGTGATACAGTCACAGCCAGGTGTGTGAA
Source organism: Macleaya cordata (assembly GCA_002174775.1). Taxonomy (NCBI): domain Eukaryota; kingdom Viridiplantae; phylum Streptophyta; class Magnoliopsida; order Ranunculales; family Papaveraceae; genus Macleaya; species Macleaya cordata. The sequence goes on along the minus strand of MVGT01003116.1, from coordinate 28,550 downwards.
ATTTGGGCTAGCTTTCAGGGATTTTTTTTAGTTTAAATGTCAGTTTTTGGTCGGAAATGTCTTCGGTTTTTTATGTGTTGATGAAAATCTTTGTATTTGAGATATGAATAGTGTGTCTCTTCTCTTCCTGGTTTTGACCTCAATTTTCACTCGTGACTCAGTATGACTCGCTCCTTGTTAGTACCCATGACTCAGATGAACTCACTAACTCAGATGCTACTGCCTAGATTAATTATTTTTGCTGCACTGGATGAACGATTGACATATTATAATATTGAAGTCAAGTTGCTTTGAAAAGAGTGCCTATGATTAATAATGGACTTGATGTAATCAGTTTCATTTTTTTAATGTCAATTGTTGACACTCAGTAAGTATTGTTCTATTGTGACTGTTTTTTCTCCATAATCCCCCCTTTTTTTATAGCTCACCTAGTCGATGAGTTGTAGGAGTAAGAAATTTAGAAGTTTAGAGGTTACTTTCACATTTTTCTAGTTAAATTTTGATAGCTGTAGCCTTGGTTCTATCTCCCGCAACTGTATCCAATTTTTGTTTGGTGGTACTTTTTTGGAATGGTCTAATATGTGTGAGATCATACAGATTACAGAGACAGTTTTGTGATTATAGCTGTTAGTGTTTGCTTTATGCAATTTATTAACTACGGATAAGGGTGAAAACTGTGCAAACAAAACATTTGCAATCTTAGTGAGCCACTTGAAATTCTTTGGAAAGGATACAAGGCAAGATGTAAGTACCTTATTCCAGACTGATTAAAGGGGATGAATCAAAGGATATAAAGAAGACGGAGGATAGTAGGAGGCCCAATGGGAAGATATTAAGGAAGTCGAAGAATTGAAGGATAAATTATTACTTTATTGATGTAGAAGAAGTGGACAACAGAATTGGAGGAGAAAGGGAGAAAGATTGCTATAATTTTTTTATTTTTATTTTTTTATCATCATACTCATATCCAGCTTGGATTGGAATCAGGATAAAATCCAGCCAACCAGAAATTCCGTATAAATATAACTGTACTCCCTTAAAAAGGATGATTCTTTTGGATGTAGAGTTGGAGTCGCACCATCTCATGTTGTAGGTATTGTGGTGATCCAGGGAGAAGGATCCTAGGAGTCAAGTGATTCTTAGTGTGATGGGTTTTGAACAGAACAATATTGGGCTTTAATGTAAAAAAGAAGTGTTAGTAATGCATTGTTTTGCCTCGGCATGGTATAAAGTTTAGGTTTGTCTCACAACATTTTAATTTCTAGGATGATTAATACAAGGCATCAGAGGTTTCTCTTGAATTATCTTGTACTACCTTACATAATATCTTCTGCTCTTTGTAATATCAGCCAATCTTGTTGTTTTAGGTAGCTGAGGAAGAATTTGCAAACTAATGAAACATGGGTCCACTTTCAGTCTCCAGCGAAAGACACTCAATTCTCCTATGAAAAAAAAGTTCCTCAACTGTTTTTGAAATACTTGAGTTCAAGATTTAAACCGTGGTACTGAACTTGTTGGTTGAAAAAAAACAAGTTCCTCTACGGTTTATGAAATACTTGAGTTCTCCATGGAAATGCACTGTTCTAATATGAAAAAAAGGTTCCACAACCATCTTGGACTAATTATACATGTCAAACACATCATACTTCCTGATTGAGAGAATTACTCGATAAGGAGAATACTAATCATCTTTGGCAGATTCTGATTGAATAAGAAGTGTGGATGAGCCCAATTAAGTGTGATTCCTTTAGCAAGTCTTGACAAAAGGTTTACACGACTTGCCAACATCATGTAATTATCCTTCAAAGTCTCGGGGGTTTGAATTGGTGTATCACCATTCCAAAAGAAATTTCTTGGTGGTGATGCTTATTGCTTACTAGTTAATACATCTTTTTTTCCTGATATTTGGATAAGGCTTATGATGGTAATTCTAAATTGGTAATGACTTAAAGATGTTAGGGTATCATACATGTTAGCTCAGTAGCTCTAACAGTTAACTCTTATAGTCTTATTATCTCCTTTCTATAAAGTTCTCCTCTTCCACCGTTCCTTTTCTTTTTGTTGTTATTTCCATTCTTTACTAGCCAAGCTGGGTTTTAGCTCTATAATGGCTAAGATTATTCCTGAATATGCAACTTTTCTTTCATCTCATTGATTGCAAATGTGATTAATGAATTTCTTTCCTCTTAGGTGTGTCTGGAGGTCAGGCTGAGTGTTCACACATCCTTCCTAGGGTAACTAATTCTTGGGGTCCACAACCTGTAGAAAATCCTTATATATTTCATTGCTTTCCTTACAATAGTATCTGTGTTTCAAGTGCTACAACCCCAAGCTTGAAGCGGAAGAGTGAGGATTCTGTGAACTCTTTTGATCCCGCACAAATGGAAAGCCTATTTGGCCAACTTCCAGGTGGCATTTCTAAAAAATCAGGTACCATTTATCAAGCTTTGGGATTTGATGAACTTTTCTTTTGTACTGTATTTATATTTAATTTTACATCACTGACTTTATTAATTGGCCTACTTCCAGGTGGCTTTATCAGTCAGCTCTGAGATGAGTTTAGGGCTAGTTATCAGCCCTGAGCTTACTTTGAGTTGCGTCCACTACTTCGAATATGACTTTCCATATTTATACATATATGAATGTATGCTACCTACTGTGATTTTCCTCAACCATAGGAGTCTTGTTGGTACTCTGAATTATTGCAGTGACCTTATTATGGTCTAATAGGTGGCTAGTTTACATTGTATTTTTCCTATAGATTCATAGATTTTGGGGTTTAACATTAGGAAACTGACGAAAACTGCTGTTTCCTTTACTTAAATCTTAATATCTGTGGTTGTGCACGAGTCTGTACATGTAATTCTATGTTATGAAGTTCCATCTGATCTACAACTGGATAAGATGATAAGTATATCTTTTGAGAATACTTTACGAAATATTATTCATAAATATTTTCAAATTAAAATCATCTCAAAATTCAAAACTATTCTATAAGCAGATTGTGGGTAAAAATAAAAAACATACAGGTAAAAACTGAAAATTGTGAAATGCCTACTTTTTTGCATCATTGGACGCATCCATATCAATTCTTTCTGTCCAAATGTTCAGATGACACTTTTCTGTGTTTCCTTGGATTCAAGTAGTTGTATCAGAAGATTAATGGAACAAAATGACTGAACAGTTTCTTTTTGACTTATCATATTCTTGTATTCTTCAAATTTCCAGTATTCAAATCTAAATCTTGTACCCTTTTGCAGTCCTGCACACTGGTTTTGTGCCTGTTCAAGCATTGTTCCAAAATCCTTTATTCCCTACAGCTGTAAGGGGTCAACCTGTGAATTACGCTATGACACCACCCCTCAATCTTGAAGCAACTAGAAATCAGGAAATGAATTTTTTTGCTGCATCTCGGGGTCAATTGAATGACAATTCTTTAGGTGGTAATGCTTCAGACCCGATGCACAAGCAGAAGGTGGTTCATCCAAGACTCTCGAGCAGCACTAGTGTGGCTGTAGTTTCGGATGGGAGAAGGAATGCCAATTCAGAACCTTCAGCCAAGAATGTGTACCCACTCATGCCAGAACATAATGCACTAGAAGCTACTTCAAAGCCATCTTGGGTTTCAACTCACTCAGAGATCTGTCTTGGGTATCTTCCTTCAGCAAAATCATACAGACCTGAGTATGACAAGGTTTGATTTGTCTTTTGTTCTGTCGAAAGACGTTTCTAGACATGAAGAGGAAATCTGTGATATTGTTACTGAATCTCCTGTCTACGAATGGCTTATTCATTAGTGTTGCACATATGCAGGGTTTTGAGAGTGACATCTCCTAGGCCACAAGTTGTCTGGCAGGAGAGGAATCCAACTGATCTACTAAACAATTGTGGATGACTAACCCAACAGTCATAAAGAGGTAGATAAACAGGATGGCTAGGAAAACCAGACCAAATATGTAATTACCTAGGCGACCTAACCCTTAGACCCTGCATAATGGGCCTCACTTAATGCCCTAAGATTTACCCACCAGCCACGCTCTAAATTTTGCAGTATAATACGAATCAGTACTTAACTGTCCCTAGGATTTACCCACCAGTCATGCTCTAAATTTTGCAGTATGATTTGAATGAAACCATTACTTCGATCAGCGTTTAACTAAAACACTGCTATACTTTTATCTTGTGCAAACAATTTAGGTGTCAGACCCGTGACAACCAGGTTAGCAATCTGTCCAATTGAAGGCTCTATTTTTTATTTTTCCTGTTTAGATAGTCCACATGGTGTGATTGTTAGTTTGAATTCGATGGGTTGTGGCCTAGTATATTGTTGTATTTTCTATTGATAGCTCTTTCAATTTTAGAACTCTTGCGCATTTGGGTCTACATGAATGAAGGTTTTCAGTCAAATGGTTGGATTGGTCAAGACAGAAAGATGTAGGTTCTTACACCAATTTTGTGGTGCACTGTCTGGATTGGTGAACTAGGATGTCACATGTCTGGCAGTGTGTAGGTGCAGGTGGGAGTTTGGATCGTTAATTCAAGAAACAGGGCTTTTATTATTCTTTATCTGAGCTTTCTTCATTTCTTCAACCTGGGGTTCTCTCATGTCTAATCTGATTTTAGAAAGTGGTTAGCTTAGCTGATTTTCACAAACTTGACCGCATACTTCTCTTTTAGAGGGTGTTTGGGAACGCAAAAAGAAGGTTAATCGAAAAGTAGAAAAGCATGAATTGTATGACTTCTGAGAAGTCAAAAAGGTATTTCTATTTTAGGCAAAAAGGATTTTAAATTCTGGAGAAGTTCTATTCCTTGATGCATGTGTTATGTTTTACTTTACTTTCCTTTTTTTTTTAACCTTCTGACTTACCAATCTAACTCCTTACTTTTAACTTCTCAGAAGTAGAAGTTCTTCTACCAGAGTTTCAAAACAATCTCTTAGTTTTTCTGGTATAAATCTTGTTGTGACTTGTTTTTATGTTCTACTCAGGAGATTGAAGGCAAGGGTTTAATGCTACTTGTGCAGAAAGAGTTGCGGAACACTGATGTTGGAAACCTGGGAAGAATTGTGCTTCCGAAAGTATGACGACCTATCCATTTCTCGTTTTCCTTATCTTTAATGCACACATGCAGGGTTTTAGGCCGCCATTGATGGGTTTGACATAGACCTCTACTTTCCTCTATTGGAAGTAGTAATCCTAGTGCAAAGCTTGATACGGTCATTGTTATAATTTGATTTTTTTTTTCTTTTTTGGTAGAAGGATGCGGAGGCAAACCTTCCTCCCTTGGATGCAAAAGATGGACTTATCTTGCAAATGGCTGACATGAATTATTCAGTTGAATGGAGATTCAAGTACAGGTATGTTTAAAGTAAGTATATGAAGCTTGTATGCGTTACTAAATTGTGGTCGATGGTCTCTTGAGCTTTGAATCCATTCAGCGTACACTGTGATCTTGTTTGTAGACTCTTCATGCCTTAAATAGCATTTTTTTTTTACCAATGTTATAAGGGCTCCCAAAATGGTGAGTGGGGATGCTCGAATTTTGGGCCGAAAGCCCAAATAACAACCGTGGTAGATGGGCGTTAAGTTCTATTGATTTAGTAACCATTTTTTCTCCCTTTCCATTCTCCACTATTTAATTTGAAGTGAGATGCAAACAAATACACAAGCGTACACACGGGAGATAAAGTCGTTCTCACGCACATGCACAGACATGGTAGATGGGCTGTTCATCCAATCAGCATACAGCACAGGCAGGGAAGTCAGGTCTTCCCAGCCTTGTTTCTTTGTTATAATCCATTAATAGTTGTTGAGCCATTTTGTGTATTGCTACAGCAATCAAGCCTACCTTTGACCTCTTAATCAGGGCTTGTCGAACCAGCTTAGTTTATCTGTACGACTCTTCAGAATCTTGATCTCTTTTGGTGTTAGCTTTTAGCTGTCCGAAGAGATTTACAGGATACGTTAGCTATTGGGAGAATCAGCATTCAGAATATGAAGTGCTTCGCTTCTAAGTTCTAATTTGTAGACATGTCTTTTATCTGTTTTTCTCCTTTACAGGTACTGGCCAAACAACAAAAGTAGGATGTATGTCATGGAAAATACAGGTATGTTGAAACTGAATTGAATTCCTGTCTGAACTTATCAATCCTAACCTTGTTTTCCATTCCCTTAATTTTCATATTCTCCCTTCTTTTGGGCTTCATTTCTTTCCCTTCAGGTGATTTTGTAAAAATGCATAACCTTCAGACAGGCGATCTTTTTATGATTTATAAGGAAGAGATCTCTGGAAAATATGTAAGTAGAACTCATGAACAAAATCTCCACTGGTTGCACCTTTTAGTTTTTTGTTTTTAGAATAGGATCATTCAGTTCAGGTTCTTCATAGTACCGACGGGAGGGTATACACAGTGGGTCTTCAACTCACTTTATGGCGCCCCAGCTATCTTCCTGATCAAATTACTCTAAAATTGTGATTAAGTGTAAATCTTTCTGGAAAAGTCATCTAAAATTGGGAACTACTCTAATTGACTGGCTATGTCCGGAACCGGGATTTCTATTCTTGTTCCATTTGGTTCTCAGGCATATTACTATATTGGTTCCGATTTCCAGTAATTAATAAACAGAAACCGAAAAACAATATTTGGAAGCCATTTCCACTTCTATCGTTAGGTTCCTGTTCCATCAGATATCAAAATACCCAGAATGAGAACTATTTCTAATACTAGAGTTCCAGTTATGGGGAATCGGTATTGGGAAAGTTAGTTCTGGTTCGGTTCTGTTCGATTCCGGGATAATGGGTACCACATTGACACCCCTACATTAACCATGTCTTTTCCTTTTATCAGTCCTCTGGTTATGCCTTATATCTTTCTTTTGACAAGTTTTCAGATTGACGTATCCCTTTTGTTTTCGCTCTTTTGAAGATTGTTCGTGGGAAGAAAGGAATTATACCATTATACATGGGAGATATGGTGGAGACGAGGGACCAAGGCCGGGCACAGGAAGGAGAATCCGGTGCTGCAAGTGGACAGTTTGGTTCAGAACAAAGAAACCCCGTACCAGTTGATTTTTTTGTGGATTTAAAGGCTGAACAAGATGCCATTGCATCTAGGATTTCATTTGATTTCAAGGGAAACACAGGTGGGCCTTCTACTTGTCAGTTCCTTCCAGTACCCTTACCAGATATCGATCCTGATGGCGTTCCATGATTCCATTCTATGTAGAGTGCAATTTTGTTCACCTACTTGTAAGGTGGTTGAGCAAAACCACACAATCCTAGCCGTGGGTGTTATACCGTCAAAGGATGGTGGGTTTACACTTGACAGTATAGCACCCCATGGCGAGGTTTATGGTGTTGCTCACCCAACCTTACCAGTGGGTGGAACAATTTTGCACTCTTCAAACATCTTTTTGACACCTATTGGACTAGGTCAATAGTTTTGTTTCAAGGTTCCTATAGTTCCTTGTGTAGAGAGAGAATACAGAGTACTTTCTTGCTTTCCCAAGTGAATTGAGGCCTGAAATTTGTTTTGAACCTATATAGTTATAAATAAATTGTCCTGAAATGTTATTTTGTACAGAGTTTTCTAAAATTATCCAAGTCTTGTTATTTATTTTTATGTTCATGGAGTGAACCTTCTCACCTCCCTTTACCTATGGCATTTGTTTATCAACAGCAGGATGGATTGTTGTTCTTACCTTGTCCTCCCTTGCCTGAGTTCAAGTAGTTCACTTGGATGGTCCTGATTTTGGATGATATGCTTAATCCACCGACTTAGATTGATTTGAGAAACTAAATATTCGTCGTCCGATTACGAAACAAAGACCAAAACTTACTGTTCCATAAAACAGGTGATGAACAACAAGAAGCATTTTATTCATAGGAAAATATGAGAACATGTAAATTTTCATCTGAAAATATTAGTAGTGGACATTGAGGATCCAGTGTAGCTCAAAACAGGATTATGGGAATCTAGAATGAAACCAACAGCCGGAGTATACTACAAAAATAGCTAAGCTATTTCAAATTCTTCTTAACATTTTTAAATGTTGTGGTCACTAAAGAATTGATCAATTGCATGTTTAAGATGATAATAAAGTTGTTCTTTGGTACTGGAGATCTACTAGTTCGAATTCGATGAGTGATGTGTTCGAATCTGTTGAATGGTCTGTTCGAATTTGCAGATCAGCCGTGACAACTGTTTCAGTTAGCCCAAACTCACTCAAATTAACTTGTTTTCATGAACATCTTTAGCTTCCTCGAGCAGTTCTTGGTATTTAAGTAACGAGAGCAGCGTAGAGCGAAGCGTTAGAGCTGCCAACCAATTAAAAAATATCCTAAGTTGAAAAATACCTTTGGAGTAGGAGCGTTGAAGAGTTTGGTTTGAAGCGAGAGTGCAAGGTTCTGGAGCGGGAGTGTCACCCCTATACCACGGTTCTAATTACTAAGTTTTGGATCAATCAAATTCGAACTCGAAGAGACAAGGATCAATCTTCATCTGCTCAGCTATTCTTTCTAAAACTGAGTAAATTTGCTCGCGGGAGGAATGCATCTTATCTTCAGCAAGAAATTCATGAACAACACTGTTAACCTCGATCCAACTACACCCGGGTTTCTTCTTAATTCTTCGATCTCTCATCATCTTTCTCATCTTCAAAGCTTCTTCCCATCTATTTTCAGAACAGTACATGTTCCATAGAAGTACATAAACTCCATCATCATCTGGTTCTAATTCAATTATCTTCTCTCCTGCCATTTTAGCAAGTTCCAAATTCCCACAAACAAGACAAGAACTCAATAATGATCTCCAAATAACAGCATCTGGTTCGACCTGCATTTTCTCAATCAGATCTTTCGCTTCTTCGACAAGTCCTGAACGCCCTAGTAGATCAACCATACAACCGTAATGCTCAATTTTCGGTTCCAAAACGTAAGTTTCCCGCATTCTCTTGAACCATCTCTGACCTTCGTCAACCAGTCCTGCATGACTACAAGCCGAAAGAACTGCAACAAATGTAACCTCATTTGGGCTCTCACCTGAATCCAACATCTCAGAGAAAATCTGAATAGCTCGATTCCCATTCCCATGAACTGCAAATCCTAAAATCATCGTTGTCCACGAAAATTTATCCTTTCTCAAGATTTCTTCAAAGGCTTTTTCTGCATTTTCAAGGCTTCCGCTTTTCAAGTACATGTCCATTAAAGCATTTTTTGTGGTAACATCCAAATTCAAATAGGTTTTGATAATGTAACCATGGATCGATTGGCCAAGATCAAGAGCTCCAATATCAGCACAGCCCGAAAGAACCGCCACAATTGTAATAGCTGTTGGAATATCATTTCCCTCTGATTTCATTTTCTGAAAAATCTCTAGTGCTTGAATTGGTTTCCCACCTTGGATATAACCAGTGATCATGGCAGTCCAAGAAATTGAATTCCTCTGAGACATTTTATCAAACAATTTCCGAGCAGAATTCAAGTTGTTGCATTTGATGAATCCATGAATCAAACTAGTCCAAGTAACAACATCTTTAACATCCATCTCTCTAAAAACCAACTGGGCTACTTTAATTTCTCCATTTCTAGAATACATATCAATTAAAGCATTTCCAACGATCGAATCGGAACCCAATTCATGTCTATAAATCATTCCATGAACTGTTTTTCCATGACCCAGATTTTCGCTCCGGCCACACGCTGAGAGAGCTCCAACAACTGAAAAACTATCTGGTTTTAGACCCAAGAAGGTCAATTTTGAAAAAACAGAGAGAGCTTCAAATGGGCGATCAATGTACAAGTAGAGAGAGATTAGACTGGTCCAAGAGATTATATCTGGGTTTTGGATTTGATTGAAGACATTGTAAGCTTCAATGGGTTTGTTGAATTTGGTGTAGCTGTTGAGGATTTTGCAGGCTAAGTGTTGAAGATGGTGGAATCCTTGTGTTATAGCTTGAGCATGGGTTTGCTTGAGCTGTTCTATGTTTCTACATCTCTGGAGTAGAAAATGACAGTTATTTCGGTTCATTTATTCAAAAAGTAGTTTGAAGATAGCCGTTATTCCCCCCCCTCTCTCTCTCTCTAAATTTGCTCTTTGTTCTCCACTGCTACTTTAGGCTTAAATAGGGCCCCAAATAAAACCTTGCTCGTAAATCTGGGCAAAAAGGAAGTTCTGAGTATTATTTGGATTCGTGTTAAAAATTGGACTAGTGATCAATTGGCCTCACTTTGGCCCCATTTTGTAGGGCCCAAATGGAAGGGCTATTTTGTGCTATGATGATCTACTCAATATGTGAGTCATTCTCACTACCAATTTGGGATTGCCCAGATGGTTAAGGCGTCCCCTCCCATTAAGGACGTCTTGAGTTCGAGCTTTGCTAGGGTGCCTAGCAAGGTTCTACTCATGTAATGTGGTGTAACCATAAAAAAAAAGGTCATTCTCACTTAAAATAAAAAACTTTAACTTGGTTAAAATTCTTTTGTCATTTAAATATTAAATAAAGAGTCCTGTTCCGGGTATATCATTATTTGTACATCCTTATTCATACCATTTCTATGGGACCCACATGGTGAGGAGCCAAGGGCTAATTTATGGTGAGATGATCTACATGATGATTAGAACATCCCTACCAAAAATCAGATCATTCTAAAATTTCTTGCCCAATCAAAACACAAATTGAAAAAATTGAACGACTTATAAAATCACCCAATTTTTTATGGGCTTAGAAGTTTTATTAGCATAATGTCTATAATTTCTATCTATATCGATATCTATAATTTGTTTCGAATCATAGATAATGTTTAAATAACGATGTACACGGATCCAGACTCTTAAATAAATATCCATCTATATATGTCGATATCTATAATTTGTTTCGAATTTTTATTAGCACATGTCGACATTGATTATGTGTCATTTGCACCCTTTTCGGTTTTTTTTCCTTTTAAATTTTTTGTTTTGGTGATTGATCTCATTTTGAAGATCTTTTAAAGTACTTTTCGCCAATCTGGGATTGCCCGGATGGTAAAGCATCCCCTTCGTATTGGGGAGGTACTCATGTAATGGTTAAACCTATAAAAAAAGTACTTTTTCTGCCACACTTTTTAACTCCAAGTGCACACAACATTTTTCCTCTACTAACTCATATTGATCATATGTCCTTTAGATATTTTTTTATTTACCGAATATACTATTAATTAAATACTATAGGAGGGGTTTGAGTTGATGTTTCTGCCTTTAACAAATACATATTTCCTAGCCACGTGGAGTCTACATGGATACGATCTAGGGGTTGATTTCTGGTGAGGATAGTCTCCTCACCAACTCACAAAAAAGCAGCCATTGTAAAACTTTTAACACTGTGAAAAGTTGATTTGAAATTAAGAGAACCTATTTCCTCACAATTGATTTTATTCAACTATTTACGGAGTTAGAAGTTTTGATATATGCTTATTTTTTGTAAGCATGATCTACATGGCAATGACGACATCCTCGCCAAAAATTAATCATTAGATTGTTCCTATGAACCCCACGAGCCAAGAGGTTTGGAAATCAATTTTTGTCACTATCTTTGTAACTTGGCATGTAAATGCAGCACTAGTACGCAATGGTCAATGTTATTAAGGGTAAGAAGGTAATAATATTTATCACTAAGGCCAAGCCTTGTTGCACCTCCCCCCACTTGTTGTTACCCTCAGTGGCCTACATTACAAGGAGGGTGGTCGGTTGACTACTCTCTATTTTTAATTTTTGGTCAATGCTTCACATTTTTACAACTTGACCTCCCCAATAATATCCCATTTACCACCATTATCAACAACAAACAGGTTAGTTACTCTCTCTCCCCCCTCTTTTTTGATGTTGAACAACCACTTGCTCTATGTGCTCAAGTTTGTAGATAGAGAGTTGTCAATATTATATTTATGCAGACTTATGTGGGTGTGCCAATTGTCTCTAATACTGCCTCTTGATTAACGATGAGCTGCTGACGGAGATTTTTTAGTTTTTCCTTTCGTGTTAGCGATGGGATTTGAACCCTTGACCTCTTTCGTCTACTCTGATACTATGTTAAACAATTACTTGCTTTTGAAGTTCGAGCTTGTAGAGAAAATGGTTGTTCAATATTTTATCATAATAGACCATCCAAAGAAGTCAAGGGTTCGAATCCCATCGCTAGCGCAAAGAAAAAAAATAAAAAAAAGACCTAAGCTAGAGCTTAGGGGGAGTATTAGGGATAGTGGGACCACTGTCTTAATTTATGGGTCTAATTTTGATTTTGATCTTTTTATTAAAGAAAAACACGTTTAGGATCTGGCTCAATTTACTTGGTCAATGCTGACTTGGTCAACGTTGACTTGCCCTACCCCTAAAAAAAATTCCTGGGTACACCACTGGTTCCCACTGGTTAGTTGTTCTCTCTATTTTTTTTGGGTATATGCATATTAATTTATGATGATGATGATGATATACATATATTTGAGAGGGGTTATTGCACCCAAATGAAGGCCCCACATTTTATGGGGGTCCACATGGAGGTAATCAAGAGGCTAATTTTTAGAGAGGATGCTCCCCTCATTGTGCATATTATCATATTCGAAAATCAACTCGTTATAAAACTTCTAACCCTATAAAAAATCTATTGAAAATTAAAGGTAAAAAAAAAAGTTGTAAATATGCCAAATTTCTAAAGCTTAAATTGAAGGCTTAGAAATTTTAAAATGTGATAATTTTCAACATAGTGAGTAGTATATCTTCTAAAAAAAGTTACACGAAATGAGGGGCTTAAATGGGCACAATGTTTTTACATGGGGCGCAATTATGTTGAAACCAAATACTGTAACATGATGTACGTGGCTAACAAAGAAGACCAGTAGTATTCTAGATCCTCAACTCCCGGAAGTACAGAGTCTTGTTCCAGAGTTCAAAGTTCTGTAGTCAACGACAACCATTTTAAGTCCCGTTTTTTAAACTCTAAAACCCTAACCCTAACCTTTAAAATCGCTTTAATTCGACGTTCTCTCCTCCTCTACCACCTCGCTTAAAGGTAATAACTGATATCGATTTGGGTTTCATTCCTTTGTGTAATCAATCTCAAAACCCTAACTAAATTTATTGTTTCTCTATCCTTTATTCAGACTAAATTCAAAACTTATCGTACATGGATCCTCAGCCAGAACCAGTCAGCTACATCTGTGGAGGTAATTTATTGATCTACTCTGTATTTCCATTTTTTTTTACTCCCCAAATGAAACAGATTTCTTTTGCTCAAGAGAATTTCCTGTAGATAGATTTTTGTAGTGAAGAGATTTTAATCCGAGAAACCATCAATCCTCTCTCTCTCTAAGTTAGCTTGATTTTGATTGTTAGATTGTGGGATGGAGAACACCCTGAAGCCAGGGGATGTGATTCAATGCCGGGAGTGTGGTTATCGCATCTTGTACAAGAAGCGAACCCGCCGAAGTAAGTAATTTTCAGCAATCCGTACTCCCATCTGTTTATTTTGTAGTTTATAATATCATTTTAGTTGGTTAGATAATTCTTCAAGCTTCGATCTTTAGAATTTTTACTTGTCAATCTCAAGCCCAGTTTTTGGTTGGTTGGATTATTCTGCAAGCCCTCGATCTTTAGGCTCTTGTATTGTCAATTCCAACCCTAGTTTGATTCGTTAAATAATTCTGTAGTTGTCAATCTTTAGACTTTTTGTATTGTCAATCTCAAAGCCTCCCAGAAGCATTAGAGTTAAAAACAGGTTTAGAACTTATGGCAATTGAATTAGAGTTCTTTTGGTTGACAAGTGCAAATAGTTCAAACATGAAAGTTGGATACTTGTTGATGAAATTTTAGGTCTTCATGGGTTCGATGCTCTGGCGAAAATTTGAGCAGTGTTATTTGGTTTGAAACCGATATATGTGTTCTTTTGACAACAAAGGGAGTAATTCAAAATCATATTATTTCTTACTGTCTTTAGTATCACGCGTTAAGCAAACTGAACTTAAACCAGAGCAATTCGTACTTTTTTTATGTGTTGGTCTTTGCTTTCCTTGCCCAGACTATCTCAATCAAATTTATTTTATCTTGTAATGTGATCGATTCTTATTCAGATCTTTGTTTGGTAGAATCACTTGATAGAAATTTCACGTACAATAAGTGATTTTCATCAAACCAACACTTCTTGACCATTTATACATTTTCAAACGATCTCTTGGCCCTTGATTGAGATAATTAAGTTGAACCCTGATTGAGTTTACAAATCAGCATGCACCATCTAATTCAGCTTGGAAATGCAAATCATTATCGTGGGGTTTTATGGTCTTTCTTTTACCAGCTTGCCTACTGGTAACCGTAAAACAAATCATGTTTCTTGAAGATTTTTTTTTTTACTAATTTGCCTTTGTATTCCAAATCTTTAAAGTCTTCAACACTTAAAGTCGCCTCAAACTTTAACTTCTGTTTACCAAATGACACCTTAATTTTTCTTATTCAGCATTTGCTAGGGATTATATATGTTGCCTTTATCTTCAATAATGGTTTTCTCTGTGAGCCTGCATTAATCGTAATTTCAAGGTGTTTGTTGGCTTTGAAAATAATGGGAGCAGATTAATTTTAGCTTCAGACACTTTTCTATAACGTTGCCTTGTTGAATTATTGAATTCTTTGTATTTTGATAAGTTTATCCTATTTTATGATATTTCATATAACCTGTATGTACCTTGGATTCCTCACTTACAGTAACTGTATTCTGTTTGTTGCAGTTGTTCAGTACGAAGCACGCTGAAGAAGGGAACTGCAAACAACTCTGGTCATGGAAATTACTTGATAACCAGTCGTATTATTCATGTCTGCGTCTGTGATATTGTCTATACTTCTAAGAAACCAGTATGAATTGTGAAATGAGTAAAAATCTTCTGCAGAAACTTATCTGTAAAAGTTAAATCGTACTTACATATGAGTTTCCCATCATCCATGAATATTTGATCTCCCTCCAAATTATCTGAAATTGCAACTAGTAAACCAATATTTCTGTTACAGTCTGTGTGCAGTACTTCACTTTTCAATGTTGCTTCAGTTTCAATCTTTAGTAATCAAAACCGTTGTAAAGTAGTTACACTCTTGCTCTGGAGGCATTCTGGAACTTGGAACATTTTTAAATTAGCCACTCCGGCCCTCTTATTCCCACTACATGCTCTGGTTACTTAGGTTTCAATTGTAAAACACTGATTCCACAGGGATGTGTCTTTTGGATTAATGGAAGGATTAATGGAAGTTATATTTGTTTGTGTATAAGACAAAGAACGACCCAGATTTGTTCGAAGTCAAATCTAGACAGTCCTTTGTCTGATAACCATTGTGTTTTAGTAAAAAAAAAAAGGTATTCTAGTCAGATTTGTTCGAAGTCCTTTGTCTGATAACCATTGTCTAAATGACTAGATTTGTTTAGTCAAATCTAGACTGATCGAAGTCTGATCCACTCCACGCGATTCAATCGTAAGTGTAAATTAGGTGTAAATAAATAACTATGGCCACGAGACATGTTCGGTATTTCGTAAAAGAGCATAAGGTTATTTTGGTCATTTACTACGTCCACGGGACACATTTGGTATTTCATAAAAATATAAGGTTGCTTTGGTCATTTATGGTGTGGGGTTATGTTGACTCACCTTCAAATGTTTATTTAGGGTGTGGGAGTTACGTTGACCCACCCCCTTTGTCCTAGTCAACCAAACTTATGTACCTTTTTACTTTGTTGTATAGACTAGTAATATCGCCATGCCTACGGCACGGCTCAATTGCTCGTAAAAAAAGGTATTCCAGTCATTTAGCTTGTGGAAATTAATTGTCCATTCTCTCTACAAGAACTTTGCACGCATGGATTAAATGTCCAAACGCGCTACGCGCGTTGCCCCCATGCGCCCTTCGCGCGCATCCACACACACGTCCTTGGATCCACTCCACGCGACTCAACCGTCAAGCGTAAATTAGGTGTAAATAAATAACTATGGCTATGGGATACATCCAGTATTTCGTAAAAGAACATAAGGTTATTTTGTTCATGTACTACGCCCACGGGACACATCCGGTATTTCGTTAAAAATATAAGGTTATTTTGGTCATTTAGGGTGTGGGTTATTTTGACCCACCCTCAATTTTTTTTAAGGGTGTGGGGGTTACGTTGACCCACCCCCTTTTGTCCTAGTCAACCAAACTTATGTTCCCTTATCCTTTGTTATATGAAACCGCCTGCACGCGCGATGTGCGTGCCTAATACGTTGTAGCCATTAAATTTGTGAAACATCTTTTTTCATTATGAATTAGGAAATAAATGTCTTATTAAAATTTTAGATATACAATAAAAGTAAATTTTCTTACAGGTATATAGAATATATACATGATCTCATGATTTCAATTTTTTTACGGTTAAATTAGAATAAATTCTAATTATTGCTAGCCATCTATTTATTTGATTCCAACCAATCAAATTATACAAATTGGGTTCAAGATAGAGAATACAAAATTCTATATTATTCAATTTGATAGTGATATGGATATTCCTTAATTGATTGTTGAACTTCAGTGAAAGCCATCTCTAATGGAACAATCTGCATAACAATGCTATGTAAGTGGAGTTCTAATAAGTTTAACCTTCCTAAAAGAAATAAAACATATATAGGTGCACTTTTTCTTTGATTATCTAAGTAACAAAATATAAAACTTTCTTTATCAGAAAAGTGTAACACAATAAATTTAAAAACAAAATCAATAGACATTGAAATAAAAATCCAAGTGATGAGTATTACTATTTTTTTTTCTCTTTATGGTTTGCGGTTTGTATTCGTTGCTCTGCTTCTCTCTTCCTTTCTTCCTTTTTTAGTAGCCCTTTCTTTTTCTTCTTTTTTAGTATCCCACCTGTATGATACCAAGATAACTGAGAATTTACAGAGATGAATCAAACATACTAACAAAATTCAATTAAAAACAAAAAATAAAGAGAGAAAGATAAGATGAAAAAGATACATGAATAGAAGCTCATTCAGGTGGAAAATGGGTGTTCTTCTTTCACTTTTTTCTTGAACCATGCGGTTTAAGAAATGAAGAATTTAGAAGTTGGGAGATCGCCTATTATGCTCTACAGTTTTTTTTTTGATTTTCATTTAACGGGTAAAACAAATTTTTTTTTTAGCAGTTAACAAAACTGAATCTCTATATCCCATTATCCCTTAAAACATATGATAACCATCTACCCAGCAAAGTAGTTAATGGAATGTGGACTCATCCCATCGTGGGTAAAAGAGATAGAAAAGAAGGATTGATGGATTTTAGGAAGAGATTTTAAGGAGAGATTTTAGGTACTTTTACAACTTCTGAAAGTCTAAATGCGCATGTCAATGTGACTATGGTTAAGGATCACACTATCACCTAATTAAAAATTAATAAGGTGATAAGAGTACAACAAAAATCTCTAACAAGAGTATTGACTTATTCGATTCTTAATATGCGGAATTAAGAACAAGAATCGAATATTTCAATCTCACAACAAGTATAGAAATATGCACAAGAGATTTTGTTAACGAGGAAAACCCAAACTGGGAAAAACCCCGGGACCTAGTCCAGCAAAAATCCACTAAGAGTTATTGAAAACTTACAACCCGATTTACCACTCGATGGACACGATTTACGACTCCCTCTACGCTCCAACAGCTACGGTGTACAGTTCTTCCACAAATTCAAACTCCACGAATTTGCCTCTTAGTAGACGTTGATGCGTCTCCAACTTGAACTCCACAAGTCTCCTCAAGTATATCACCACAAGCTTGAAACTTCAAGCTCAACCACCGGAAATCCACCGGCAACAAAACTCAGGTTTTGAGTTAAAATGGGAAGGATTAAACCATGTACAACAAGCTTGGAAGCTAAAGAATTAGAGTTGAAACTCTCCAAGAACTTGTTGATAAATAGGGTGAATGGTTAATTAAACATTGATGGTTCAATCCTTATTTATAACTCAAAATGTCTAGCACAAACCCAGAAATCTCTAGGTTGTATTAGGTCAAAAGCTAGACACAATAATGGAGATGAGGAGACATTCCATTGATCCCTCATCCCATTTAGAAGTGTTCCCCACGCCCCAATAATTCCCCTAAAACATGCTTAAGAAGGAATGTGCAAAAAAGTGAAAAGGAATCACTTTACAGCTGAAATCGTACAAATCTGGGCGTTGGTTTCGAAACCAAGAAGGTTGGTTTCGAAACCAAAAAAGGCCTGGAATGATTTTCATAACTTTGGTTTCGAAACCAATATGTTTGGTTTCGAAACCAAAGACCATCTAACATCATTCTGTAGCTTTGGTTTCGAAACCAACAAGTCAGTTTCGAAACCAAAAACCATCTGTTGGCATTTTTCAGGGTTGGTTTCGAAACCAATATGGTTGGTTTCGAAACCAAAAACCTCCTGACATCATTTTTCAACTTTGGTTTCGAAACCAACCTCCTTGGTTTCGAAACCAACCTTTGGCCACAGTACAAATGGTCACAGTTTCCCGAAAAACCGTGGTATTCTGACAGCATTCTTTCAAACACTAGTTTTAAGGGGTTTTGACATCTTTTGCCATTCCGTACTTTCTCATATGATCTAATATGAACTAACCACCTATGGTATTGAGTTACTAAGTCACTTACCATCCTAAAATGAGTTCCGGTGGTTTCTCATATGATCTAATATGAACTAATCACCTATGGTATTGAGTTTCTAAGTCACTTACCATCCTAAGATGAGTTCCGGTGGTTCTCATATGATCTAATATGAACTAACCACCTATGATATTGAGTTTCTAAGTCACTTACCATCCTAAGATGAGTTCCGGTGGTGAGTTGAGCTTCTTGGAGTCTTTGCTTCGCAACGAACCGAATGACTCACTAACTCTAACTCAAGTTACATTGACCATCTTGAGTTTACCTTTGACACGAAATTCGACAAATATGACATGAGTGAACTCATGGACCTAACAATCTCCCCCTTTGTCATTTTCGTGACAAAGCCATACATAAGAAAATAGTATAAAGAACCTTCCCCATTACAACTCGTATTTTCTTACACATGACTCAATAGAACTTAAAACACGGATTGTATAAAACAACCTGTTTCCTGCACATGCTCACAAAACAAGTCAAGGAATCTTATAAAATACTAAATACATACCTTGAAGAATGTTTAGAGCATTTAATGAAGGTAGAGATAATATCTCTCCCCCTTTGTCAAAGCTTCTCCCATCTTAAGATATCTTCCAATGGTGGTGAGTTGAGCTTTGCACAAGTCTTCTCTCCTTCACTATAAGTCTTCATTGGTTAAAAATGTAGAGACAACTTGCAAACTCTCATTGGCTATATTGAGTTTGATTTGACACGCAAATTGACAAAATCCATGAGGGAACTTATGGACCTTACAATCTCCCCCTTTGTCAATTTCGTGACAAAACCTATTCAAAAAGCACAATGAGAGATAAAAGATAAAACTCCCCCAAACAAATAGAGACATTAAACTCTATGGGATGTCTTTAACTTGTTTCCTTCACATGTCCACAAGACACATCAAGGTACCATGGAAGTCATGAATATAAATAATGAATAATCTTACTCTCCCCCTTGATAAGTGCTACAAGAATCTCTCCTCCTATGTGATATATCTCATATCATATAGTATTCTCCTTGCAAAGATAAAAACATACAATTCTCCCCCTTTTTGTCACAAATAGACAAAGGATAGAAGACAACAAAAGTACAAGGAGAAACTGAGAAAAACAATGTATGAAAACACAAATACAAGCCAACCAACCATAAGAATAAATATCTAACTAGTTTTCAACTAAGTAGATAGTTAGATAGACAATAAGAAAGTATGGTGGAAGGTAAAAAAATATTTCACACACACAAAATTTATCAAAGCTAGCTACAAGTTGTATCAGAGCTAAGATAAGAAATAAAACCAAAGTGTATGAACCTGTCCTGGTTTTGAAAACCAATGGAGAAAATGCATGTTTTTATATTTTTCAAATATAAGCCTAATGCAAATAATGAGCATGCATGTATAAGTATATACAATTAAACAAAACATGCAAGCTCCCCCTAAACCAGATCATGATAAAGATATGAATCTTAAAACTAATCCGGTTCAACATGCATCAACACTCAACAAATCTACACAATCAATGTATGCAAGTAGACAAGTTTTGTTGTGTCCAAATCATGTTGTCAAGGCTATCAATAATATAATACACAATCACAATCAAAATTTCATAATCAGGTAATTGCAAGAATTTATTCAAATATAGCCAAGCTAGTTCTCAATCATGAAAATCACAACACTCAATATCCTGATTATGGTGTGTGTGTGTGTGTGTTTGAGAGAACAATATCATTATGTGAGACCATCCTAAATGGAAAATAAGATAAGGTTCTCCATATTACTGATTTCTCCAAATCTAAACCTTACCTAGCATGAAAGAACTATCTCACTTTGTTACCTATTAATGACC
>MVGT01003120.1:14133-35179 GCA_002174775.1 Macleaya cordata | reverse complement strand
TCGATTCTTGTTCTTAATTCCGCATATTGAGAATCGAATAAGTCAATACTCCTATTAGAGATTTTTGTTGTACTCTTATCACCTTAGTAATTTTAATTAGGTGATTGTGTGATCCTTCACCCTAGTCACATTGACATACGGTTAAATTCATTAACCGTAGGGTGAAATTAGATTTTCAAATATTTATTCCTGAACTTTCCTTAGAAAACTTTGAAAAATGTGAATTTTGTAGTCAAGCAAAAATTACTAAAACCCCTCACAAATCTGTAGTTAGAGAATCAGAACCTTTAGATCTGATTTATTCTGACATTTGTGAGTATGAAGGCATTTTAACCAGAAATGAAAAAAGGTATTTTATTGCCTTTATAGATGACTGTTCGAATTTTACTTATGTTTATTTCATGAGACATAAAAGTGAGGCTGTAGAAATGTTTAAGATCTTTATTGCTGAAGTTGAAAATCAATTCAATCGAAAGATAAAGAGATTTCGTAGTGATAGAGGTACGGAGTATAATTCTGGAGAATTCTTAGAATTATACAATTCCACTGGAATCATGCATGAGACTACAGCTCCTTATTCACCAGAAATGAATGGGAAAGCTGAAAGGAAAAATCGAACTTGCATTGAACTTGCTGTTGTTATTTTGCTCAGTTCTGGGGAGCTCCTTATTGGTGGCGAGAAATACTATTAACTGTTTGTTATGTTTTGAATCGAGTTCCTAACTCAAAAACAAAAATTTCTCCTATTGAACTTTGGAAAAATAGAAAACCAAATGTTTCTTATTTTAAAATTCGGGGTTGTGTAGCCTATGTTAGGATTCCTGATCCTAAAAGATCAAAGTTAGCTAGCAGAGTTTATGAGTGTGTTTTTATTGGTTACTCCCAGAGCAGTAAAGCATATAAGTTTTATGATCTCAATAATAAAGTAATAATTGAATCTCTTGATGTTGATTTTTTCGAAGTCAAATTTCCATTTAAATCTAAGAATAGTAGGGGTTACTTACCTAGTAATGTAACCACCAAAGAACATAGAATAGAAGAACCTAGAGATGAAGAATCTAGGGACACTAATTCTGAACCTAGACTAAGCAAGAGAGCTAGGACCGAGAAGAACTTTGGTCCTGATTTTTGTGTCTTTACTCTAGAAGGAGATCCATCTTCCTTAAATGAGGCTCTTAGTTCTTCAGAAGCTAATCTTTGGCAAGAAGCAATAAATGATGAAATGGACTCTCTTGAATCTAACAAAACTTGGCACTTAGTAGATTTAACTCCTGGCTATAAAACAATAGGTTGCAAATGGCTTCTCAAACGAAAATTGAAACCTGACGGTTCAATAGAGAGATACAAAGCGAGGTTAGTAGCTAAAGGATATAGACAAAAAGAAAACATAGATTTCGTTGATACTTATTCTCCTATGACTAGAATTACTTTTATTTGTGTTTTAATTGTCATAGCTGCAGTGCATGATCTAGTTTTACATCAGATGGATGTTAAAACCGCTTTCTTAAATGGTGAATTAGAAGAAGAAATCTATATGGACCAACCAGAAGGTTTTGTAGTTAATGAACAAGAACACAAGGTTTGTAAGTTGGATAAGTCATTGTATGGTCTTAAACAAGCACCAAAACAGTGGCATGAGAAATTTGATAACTTAGTTATTTCAAATGGTTTTAGAATTAATGAAAGTGATAAATGCATCTACTATAAGTATGAAAATAATATATGCACTATTATTTGTCTGTATGTGGATGATTTATTGATTCTTGGTTCCAACTTATCTGTTGTTGATGATACTAAGAAACTACTCAGTCATAACTTTGACATGAAAGATTTGGGTGAAGCTAGTGTAATTTTAGGAATTAAAATTACTAGGACAAGAACTAGAATTTCTCTTGATCAATCTCACTATTTTGAAAAGATCTTGAAGAAATACAACTACTTTGACTGTAAACCTGTATGCACTCCTTTTGACCCTAGTGTCAAATTATTTAAGAACACTGGTGATAGTATTAGACAAACTGAATATTCTAGTATTATTGGTAGTCTTCGTTATGTTACTGATTGTACTAGGCCTGACATTGCTTATGCAGTGGGGGTTTTGTGCAGGTTTACTAGTTGTCCTAGCATAGAGCATTGGTATGCTATAGAGAGAGTGATGCGGTATCTGAAAAGAACCTTGAATCTAGGATTACACTATCAGAAGTTTCCCGCTGTCCTTGAAGGATATAGTGACGCCGACTGGAACACCCTTTCGGATGACTCCAAAGCCACCAGCGGTTATGTCTTTAACATAGCTGGCGGTGCAGTTTCTTGGAAATCCAAAAAACAGACGATTTTAGCTCAATATACTATGGAGTCAGAGCTAATAGTATTAGCAACAGCTAGTGAAGAGGCAGGATGGTTGAGAACCCTAATGTCAGATATTCCTTTATGGGATAGACCGATACCAGCCATTTTAATCCACTGCGATAGTATTGCGGCTATTACAAGAGTTCAGAACCATTATTACAATGGAAAGAGACGACAAATACGTCGTAAGCACAGCACAGTTAGAGAATTTCTCAAAACGGGTGCCGTTAGAGTGGATTATGTAAGGACTGATATGAACCTGGTTGATCCTTTGACGAAAGGACTAGCACGGGAAAAGGTGTGGAACACCTCGAAGGGGATGGGACTTAGGCCCATTGAGAATTGAGTCATTTGTGATAGATACCCTACCTACAGCCTGGAGATCCTAAGAAATAGGTTCAAAGAGAAAAACAAGTCACATGATGATATAGAAAGAATCATGCTAATATAAGATTCCATCCCTTAGCATGACATCCTGAAGTTGGTTAAGGTTGAGTTATTAACTCTTAATGAGGACTATATCTCTTTTTGAGTGGAGTACCTAGCTACATGAGTACTCTTGATAGACTCACATATATGAATGTGGAAGTGTGGCCGCTTCCTATGTGAATTCTGGGCAAATTCTCTAGAGCATTCATTATGACCGGGATAGTAGCACATGGCCGTAAAGTGCTGGCTTTAGAACTTTACACTAGTAGAATTATGTGTGTTTTGACAACTGAAGTATATTTACTCGAATTAGAGTTCAAGACTAATGTCAGTCTATATTCTTATACTTTGAGTGCCTCATCACTAAGTAAAGGTTAAAATTGACAAATACCTCTACTTATGCACATCTCTATCTGTTCTTGCTCGAGGTTTTTAAAATATATAAGTGGGAGATTGTTGGATATATATTTAAAAATTATTTTTTACAAATAGTTCATCAAAACAGCATTGGAGTAGTGGTTAAGATTTTGGGTTCCCTCTTTGAGGTCAAGGGTTCAAACCCTCTCCCACCCATTATACTAGATATATAGATATATATATATATATTAATCAAAGACCGGGTCGGGCCTTAGGGCCTTTGGGCTCTTTGGGCCTCTGATTTGAAATAGATTTTTATTTAGTTTTATTATAATTTTTATTTTCGAAAAATAAAATTATAGCTGTTATATGGTCATTTTATAGCTGTTGTGCTACAGTGTTTATGGCCGTTTTTTGACAGTTGGGTGTTGATCTATAAATAGACAACACTTATACTGAAACAAGATAGAAAAAACTTGACAAGTCTTCCTCCCTGATAAAAACTCTAGAATTTCTGAAATTGTTCCCGAGCAAGAATTGAAGTGTATTAGTATTCCGATTTCCCACCGTGCAAGGGAAATTGAGACAGAAGGTTTTCTGGGTTGTTTTATCATGGGGACGACGTGACTGAGAAACTGCTTGCATATTTGGGCAGAGCCACGAATCGTCTTAAAGAAAGCGACCTAGTCCGCGACTCATCCCAGCAAGTTCCTCTTATTTTCTGTAAAATCTGGTTTTGCGATTACAGGTATTTTACAATTATATTTCCAACAATAACAAAATTAAAAATACAACCAACTCAGAATTGGGATTACATGTTAACAATTAATCAACCCTAATAAACTGGTAAGCTTAATGGCTAAGTTGATCAATTTTAATGAAAAAATCCTTCACCAGAACAACCCTTAGACTTGATAAACTTAGGGTTTTGGCAAGTGGCAAGACTACAGGGACATCAAAATTTGACATCAAATATTACATTTGATTAAACAATTTAAGATGGGACCTTATTTTTAATAAAAATTTAATTTTTATTTGGGTTAAGTTAGAAAGTGATTTGGGTTTTTAACCTATTTTATAAACAAAACCCAGATCTAAAAATTAGATCTGGGTTAATGGAAGTGGAAATCAGGAAAAGAAGAAGAGAAGGAGAAGTATAAGAAGATGACCGCAGGATTTTAAGACGATGACAGCAGGACAACGTTGGGTAAAAAGTGGGTCGACATTAGGTCGAAAGTGAGTAAAAAGTCAGTCAAAAGTGGGTAAAGATTTGGTCGAAAGAGGGTTCACGGCGACCTAGTGTCGTCGCCGCTTTATTATTCTATTACTTCATTTGTTCTTCTTCTTTTTCTTCCTATTTTTTTCTTCTTCCTCCTTTTCTTCCTCCTCATTCATCTTCTTCCACTTCCTTTTTCTTTTCTAGATTTAAAAATTAGATTTGAAAAAAACAAGTGGAAGAAGTAGGAAGGAGGAAGAAGAAGAAAAATGAGTAAGAGGAGGAGTCGTCCTTTCTCTTCTTCTTCTTCTTTCTCTTTCTCTTTCTCTTCCTCTTCCTCTTCTCCTCTTCCTCTTCCCCTTCCTCCTCCTCCTTCTTTCTCTTTCTAGTCTCCTCTTCCTCCTCCTCTCCCAAATCTAATTTTGAACCTGGGTTTTGATAAGAAATGGGTTAAAATTTGATCCATTTTGTAAACAAAATCCAGATTTATCTAAGGGTCCCACTCTAAATTAATTTATTGGGATGTAATGCTAGATGTCAAAATTTGATGTCCCCCTAGCATTTCCCTTTGGTAAGTTTGTGAAAAAAACATGGGAGATTATTTAATTTGTTGTTTGTCTAATTGTTCTTAGAAAATCGAATCAAAGTAACACCAAACCTTCACTTTTTCTTTTATTTTTTATTTTTTTATTTTTTTTATCAAATACCAAATCTTCACTTCTGTTCTGAATTCAACAATAAGCAGTTGAACTTCAGCTTTTTGTTCATGGCGGATTCCAAGTCACTCATCTCAATCCAACTTTCTCTCTCTCTATTTCTTTCTCCCTCTTCACCATTGATAAACCCTCTACAAACATTACAATATCCCAATAACCAGAGAGAGAAAGAGATTGATAAAGAGGTAGGTAGCCATTTGTGGGAATCAATAGGCATAGTGGTGGTGGTAATGGTGGTGAAGATGGTGGTGGTGGTAATGGTGGTGAGAGAAATGAATATGATAAGGTGATTTTAATTTGTGGGGTGGAGATAAAAAAATCTCTCAAATATTTTATTATTAATGAGAAGATATCCCAAAGAATAAAACTTTTTAAATTTTCGTCAAACTAACGTTTGACCAACTAAAAAAACTCCTAAATCTCCCAAAATGTACGTGAGGATGGGAATATCACCACTCCAAGTTTTAAGTGAAAAAATTAAAGTGGAACGAGACCCTTTTTATAAATTACATATAATATAATTATAATATATATAATTTCTTATAAAATCAAATATTAACGGAATAAATTCTTTAATATCCGAAAATTTGGATTGGTTTCGAAGTCTCGACTCTCCATTAACATCTCTAAGACCTCAAAATCAATTCAAGCCGTTGAGTTTATATAGAAACATACAAATGCCTACTGCCCTACTCGATCACTTGGTCCCGACTCAAGTTCGACCTAAGAGAAATTGAGACTCATCATATAACTACACCCCACAAAAAAAACACCCTACTTTATTTTTTGATACACCACTTTATCGTTTTTACTTCCACCACCACCTCTACCTCCACCACCACCTCCACCTCCATCAGGCAATGGTGACGGTGGGGAACATGATCGTGATACAGTGGGTATATTTTTAAAAAAGGTGGTGGCATGGTTGTAGAGTAGTACTGTTGATGTTTGGTAGTGGTGGTGGTGGTGGTAGGGAAGATGAAGGTAGTGCGGTTATTTTTTGTGAGGTTTAGAGCTTCCCCAATCCAATTTTTTTTGTGTTGTTGTATGCTTCCCCATCCAAAACAGCTTCTCAATATTAGCCCCCATTATAAAGGGTGATATCGTAACTTTTTTTTCTGCCTATTAAAAGTAGACCTGGTAATATCAACCCTAACCCGCCAACCCGGCCCTAACTCGACCCTAATAACCCGACCCTAACTCGACCCGTTAATTAAACAGGCCGGGCTAGGGTTGGGGTTTTTCAACCCGCCAAAAAAATAGGGTTGATTTGTGTAACCCGCGAGCCAACCAGCCAATCCGCCTAAGCAAGCATTAATTAAAATTTTGATAAAATCATTTTGATTCCACTCATTCTCTCTATAAAAAACCTTATTTAAGTCTTCATTAATGCTCCATTTTAATTCCATTTGTTCTCTCTTAATTAAAATCTATTTATTCTCCCTCTTAATTATAGCTCAATTAATAAAAATCAACATAATAGAGAAGATTAATATAATTAGGGTTATTAGAGTTAGGGTTAGGATTGCCAGGGTTAGGACTAGGGTTGGAGAAGTTGACCCGTTTAATAAATGGGCTAGGGTTAGGTTTGAGGCTTCTTTAGCTCGAAAACCCGCCAACCCTAATAACCCTAACCCTAGCCCGTTGCCAGGTCTAATTAAAAGTCTAGTTGTTCACCTCCTTTAGTTCAAAGTTAATTAAGACTCTCAAGTCGATTTCCTATCGGAGACACTCAAAAATGATCGGTGCACCAGAAATCCGACACAAAAAGAAGCCGGAGAATCAACTGAGAGAGATAGAAATGCTAATAATCTCAGCCGAAGGCCTGAAGAACGTGAAACACGTGACGAAAATGAGAGCATACGCGGTGGTCTACGTCGAGAGAGACGTACATGTGGCGAAGACCCACATAGACGAGAACGGAGGTGTGGATCCGACGTGGAACAAGGTGTTGAAGGTGAAATTCAACGAGAGCTTGCCGGAGAATAGCGTGATGGCGGCGATCAACGTAGATATATATGCTCACGGCCACATACGAGAGAAGTCGGTGGATAGTGCTAGGGTTTTACTGTGCGACGTGCTTAAAGGGGGAGACCCAGATGAACCGTCCGATAATCTAATACAGTGTCTGACGGTCCAGGTTTGGAGGCCATCGGGTAGGCCCCATGGGCTACTTAATCTGTGTGTCCCACCCACGGGCAAGTTTTTCATAAGGAGGGATTCTTTATCCTTTTCTATTAAAGATGGCGGGGAGGACGAGGTGGTGGTGGTGGGGATGAATAAGGATGACGAGGAAGAAGAGGAGGCGGAGAAGGACATACAAGAAGGAGGTCACAGCTAGGGGTGTCAATTGGTACCCAAAAACCCGGAACCAAACTGGTACCGGAACCGTTTTTTGTGGTTCCGGGACCTCACTTTGTGGATCCGATAAATTTCGGATCCATTTCGGATCTACCCATTTTGGATTCGAAAATTTTCGGATCCATTTCGGATCCACCCAACGGGTACCCGCGGGTACCCGGTTCCGTATAAATTCTATAATTTTATAGTTTAATTTGCTATTATATAACAATTTTTTTATTTTTTTATTTTTTTTAATTAAAAAAAAGAAACCAATGACTATTATTTAACAAATTTTATAATAAAATAAATTTATAGTTGAATAGAATACGAAAATACAAAATACAAATAGGTTTTGTGTGAAAAAAAAAAACTTAAAACAGGTATCGGGTACCCGCAGATCCTAGCGGTACCGGATCTGGAACCACTAATTGAGGTTCCGGAACCGGAACTGAAAGGATCCAGAACCGCTTCATATTAACGGGACCGGATCTGGAATCTTTTGGTTTCGATTTGGAACCGACCCGTTGACACCCCTAGTCACAGCGGCTGATCGATCATCAAGTGGGTCGTACGTGGATGAGAGAGATAGAGACAGAGAGAAGAGAGATAAAGAGTGTAGGTGTAGCATAGGCGCATGTTAGCCATTTGGCGTAGTTTCATGTGTTCAATATAAGGACTGTAGAGCTAGAAGCAGTTTTTTTTTTTTCGGTAAGATCGTACAAGTTTGGCTTTGTGTTTTCTGTTTTGTTTAGACCATCCACAGAGTACTAAGCTAAAATATATTTTACCTTTCAAAATTTTACATTACAATGTTTAGTTGCAAATCGGTAGAGAAAAAATTTTGAAAAAAAAAATCTAAAATGAAGATTCATTGGAAATTTTTTAAAAAATAAAAACAAAAAATCTCAGGCGGTATCCCTTAGGCTCGCCTGGTTTTAAATCTAAAATAAACCCGCCTGGTTTTAAACCTAAAACAAACCAACTAATGCCAGGCGGTGTCCCCTTGGACCGCCTGGTATAAAGGATAACTTTTTTTAACTCTTAAGAAATTTTTTGTTGTATAATTTTAAAGTACGTGGTTTATATCTACGTAGTGCAGGTCTCACATAGTGATGATCTAAGAGTTAATTTTTGAGGAGGATATTCATCTCAACATTTAGATCATTATTGCAAATAATGAGTCCACTGTAAAATTCTTATCACCATAAAAAATTTAATTCAAATCAACGGTTTCTTATTGAATAGTGATGGTCTTTTTACCGTTCGTTTAAAATTAACTTTTTATACAGTATAAAAGTTTAAAAAAAGTCTAGTTTTTATTAAAGGTGATTTAAATGTCGATATGAACATCTTATTAAAAAATCAACTCTTCGATCATCTCCATCTAGGACTCATCCTATTTAGATATAAACTACATACTATAAAGTTATACAACAAAAAGTTTAAGTTTTTTTTTAAAAAAAAATATAAAAAGTATGGGGCGGGCTGCCTGTGCACTGCCTGCTGCCAGGCGCCCATACCCCACACTGCCTGGTGATTTTTGAAACAATAAAAAAAAGGGGCGGCTAGCCTGGTCACCGCCTGGTGCCAGGCGCCTAGCCCCGTCAACGCCCAACGTGGGACTCCCACCCTGTACACTACTTGGCTAAATTTATACATATGGCGTTTGGAGAAATCTACATATAGCTTTGGCTTCGGTCCTATAATGTAAAATGTATAATACCTCCGTTCCAATGTACAACGATTTATCCATATTTACCTTAGATACTCAACCACACAACGGTACACTTCCCAAGGTAAATATGCATAAAAAGTTGCACATTGAAGGGATTGTATTATACATTTTAGCTTATAGGAGATAAGCGTAAGCCATATTTAAATTTTTGTAAATCGGATATGCATATTTATAGCAAGGCGATGCAGAGGGTGGGAGTCCTACGTTGGGCAGCATGGGGGTTGGGCGCCTGGCACCAGGCGGTGTCCAGGCTACCCACCCCATCCTTTTTTCTTTTCTTTTTTTAATTCTTAAAATGTGTTGGGTGGTGTGGGGAGAGGGCGCCTGGCACCAAGCGGCGTGCAGGCTGCTCGCCCCACGCTTCTTCAATTTTTTAATTTTATTTAAAAACTTAAACTTTTTGTTGTATAGCTTTATAGTATGGTTTATATTTATATAGTATGGGTCCTGCATGGAGATGATCCAAGAGTTGATTTTTTTAATAAGATGTTCATATGGCCATTTAGATCATCTTTAGAAAAAACTAGACTTTATTTAAGCTTTTATACTGTATAAAAAGTTAATTTTAAATGAACGGTAAAAAGATCATCACAATTCAATAAGAAACTGTTGATTTCTATTAAATTTTTTATGGTGATAGGAATTTTAGAATGGACTAATTAGTTGTAGGAATGATCTAAATGTTGAGATGAATATCCTCCTAAAAAATCAACTCTTCGATCATCACCATGTGGGACCTGCACTATGTAGACATAAACCACGCACTTTAAGATTATACAACAAAATTTTTCTTAAGAGTTAAAAAAAAACAAAAAAAAAATTATCCTTTTATACCAGGCAGTCTAAGGGGACACCGTCTGGTATTATTTAGTTTGGGCTCGCCTGGATTTAAATTTGTTTTTATAAAATTCCCGATGTATCCTCATCTACATTTTTAATTTATTTTTTACAAATTTTTTTATATTGTACCGATGTGCAACTGCTCCGCTATAGCTAAATTTTGGTAAGCTAAAATTCATTTTAGCTTTCCACCGTTGCGGATGACCTTAAGAGTTGTAAACTTAATACAGTGAACCTGGTGTCTTGGATTTGGTTTACAGTAGTTGTAGATAAGAAAATACATCTTTAGGTTGGTCCCGAATACCGTTGATTTTCAGTGATTTCCAATCACTAGATGATAAGGTTACAAGTTTTAAAATAGACTAATTTTTTTTGAAGATGATCAATATGATAGAGAGGATATCTTAATTTAAAATAAGCCCTTGATTCATTTCTAGATGGGCCCATAGACCAATGTTTACTCAATTTATTCCTAACCAATGTACTCCAATCTGCTCTCATATATATACTAGTTTTTTAGCCCGTTCAAAGCACGTGCATTTTTTTTAAATCTTTTTCTTTTATATATATTTACAAAAAAATTTTATTTAAAAATAATTTTATCTCAAATTAAATTTAATGTTGATATTAATTAATAAATTAGCAATATTAGTTTTTATAATGATTAATATCAATAAGGAAAATATGTTTTTAGATTTTAGAATAATATTAATTAATTTGTAGTCTTTAATCCTCTACTATCATTGATAGAAGGTGAGCATTTATTGGTGTGACATAATATATTCAGAAACAATATATAGGTTAGTAGTTAAAAAAAAGATATAAAATAAATAATATTTATAGTATTATAATAGTAATAAAATTAAATGAAAGGGAAGGGTACTAGTGCATATAACATAGGGGTAATTTGTGTTTAGACCCTAACTTTTGACCAGTTTTAATGTTTAGGCCCAAATGTTGTCCAATTCTGAATTTAGACCCTAACATCCACTTTTCCATCCATTTTTCGTTTTCTTCTTTTTTCCTTTTCAACTTTGCCCTCTGTCAGTTAATATGTCAACTGACAAGCTGACACTGACAAAGAGAATCGTCACATCACTAACAAAAATTAATTAATTTTTTTTTCTTTTAATTAATTTTATTTATTTTTCACCTAAACTAATTAAAAACTCCAAAAAAAATACACCCCATCATCACCGTCACAACCATCTCCACCACCATGCCAACACCACCACCTCACCGGCTCCACCATCACCACGGCCTCACCAGCTCCAACACCATCACCACGGCCTCACCAGCTCCAACACCATCACCACTACCTTCAAAACACTTGAGATTAGAGGAAAAACCAAATATAATTTTGATCTTCTAGAGAGAGAAAGAAGAGAGAAAAGGGGAGATTTGGAGAGATCTGACCGCATGGAGCTCCGATCTGGCCTGACCAGACTTGACATGATGAAAACTCTGATCTGACCTGATGAAGCCCCTATCTGACTTGACTTGAACTGATGAAGCTCCGATCTGACTTAATAAAGCTCCGTCTGACCTAATTAAGTATTAGATCTTCTTTTTTGGTGGGTTTTTCATCATCATCAATATCAAAATTCAAGAGATCAAGTTTCTGTTTCCCTCTTTCAACACCAGGACCACCCATATATGTGTAGCATTTTAAAACTTGTTCAATTTCAGGGTGTTTCTTTGGCAATGTGAAAGTCTAAATGCTCTATGGTTTAGTTGGATTAACTGTATGTTAATGTGACTAAGGTTAAGGATCACACAATCACCTAATAAAAATTATAAAGGTGATAAAGAACAAAACAATAATCTCTAACAAGAGTACTAACTTATTCGATTCTTAATATGCAGAATTAAGAACAATAATCGAATATTTCAATCTCATAACAAGTATGAAAATATGCACAAGAGATTTTATTTACGAGGAAACCCAAACTGGGAAAAACCCTAGGACCTAGTCTAGAAAAGATTCCACTAAAAGTTAAAGAAAATTTACAAACTGATTTACCACTCGATGGGCACGAATTACGACTGCCTCTATGCTCCAACAGCTATGGTGTACAGTTCTTCCACAAATTCGAACTCCACGAATTTGCCTCTTAGTGGACTGTGATACATCTCCAACTTGAACTCCGTAAGTCCCGCACCTTGAACCAATAATCGACTCCTCGAGTATATCACCACGAGCTTGGCACTCTAAGCTCAACCAACAGAAATCCCTGGCACACAAAACAGAGTTTTTGGTTTGAACTGAGAAGGATTTAAACCAAGTTCAACAAGCTTGGAAACTATGAATTTAGAGTTACAACTCTCCAAGGACTTATTGAGATTAGGGGTGATTGGTTGATTTGAACAATGGAAGATCAACCCTTATTTATAATGAAATGTCCAGATTTAAACCAGCATAAACAAGTTTATTTTAGGTTTAATGGTGGACATCATCATATGAGATAAGAGGTCATTCCATTATGCCTCTTATCCCACTCAAAAATATCTTTACAGCTCAAAAAATCGCCAGAGAAGTTTGAATCTGGGCGATGGTTTCGAAACTAAGAGGATTGGTTTCGAAACCAACAAGCAATGCCTTTGGTATCGAAACCAAAATGGAACTGTGATGGTTTTTGGTTTTTCAGTTTCGAAACCAACAATATTGGTTTCGAAACCAAACTTCATTTGACATCAATTGAAGTTTTGTTTCGAAATCAAACTGTTCAGTTTCGAAACCAAACTTCACCTGTTATCAGATGAGATTTGATTTCGAAACCAAACTTCATCTGTCATCAGATGAATTTGATTTCGAAATTAACACGGTTGATTTCGAAACTACCTTTTTCCCTGTATTTAATAACCATCACTAAAGTTGGTTTCAAACCAAATCTTTTGGTTTCGAAACCAAACTGCCCAAATTCAGTCATTTTATATTAAAAATATTTTTTAAGGCAATTTATAAGTGTGGGGAATACTATAATAATCTAACCCCCTATACTACTTAGTTTTCTAGGTCTCTTACTATCCTTGGATGCCTTCCGGTGGTGAGTTGAGTTCTTCGGAGTCTCTTTGGATTTCTTTTATTCAGATCGATTTGAACCAAGACTCTTTAGACTCTAACTCAAGTTACAAAGACTTTCTTGAGTTTACTTTTGACACGAAATTCGAAAAACTAAAACACATGAGAAAACGCATGGACCTTTCAATCTCCTCCATTGTCGATTTCATGACAAAAACTATATAAGAGAAACATAAACAACAACCCTTCCCCAATACAGTATAATCCCTCTTACAATGAACTCAAAACAACGAAAGATATAAGTTCCCCCATAATTATGACATCTAAAAACTAAGAGTTATCTTTCAAGAGTTTTCTGCAAAAATTCAAACTCACACCAAAGCAAGGTTTTAATGAAAAAGCATAAAAATCAATACCCTACAAAGAAAACATCAGGAGGATTCAACCACTCCCCCTATGAGTATGAATCATAAAAATCAATACCATGCAAAGAAGACATCAAGAGAATTCAACCACTCTCCCTATGAGTATGAATTATCTCCCCCACACTTATACATTATCCTTGTATTTAATCATTCAAAATTATAATCACTTCTCCCCCTTTTTGTCAGAAATAGACAAAAGTGGGAAAAACCAAATCCTACAAGAAGATAAATTAAAGCACAGAGTTGGAGAAAAGAAACAAACCATGTATTTACCAACTAAAACTTAATCATCCATCAGTATTCAGAGTTTCAAAACAAGATAATAAAGTTTAAGAAAGTAAAAGATGAAGCCACAAATGAAAAATAAAAAGTTAAGTATCATTCACAACTTGGATAAGAAAGAGAGAAAGAGAGAAGTTTAACTGTCCATCTCAGCACCAACATTAAGAGATGGATCATCTCTACCTGCATCATCATCTGGGGTGGTCTCCGGAACAGTAGTTGGGGCCTCCTCACTAATAACAACAACAGCTCTCTGAGGAGCACTCTCATCTCCATCATCAACAGCATCACTAGAGGACTCACCAGAAGAATCATCATTCGCTGCTTCATCCTTAGGCTCAACTAGGCGATCATAATTGATCTTTTATCTCCCCTCATCAGGCACAATAGGAATGCCCTCAACCCCCACCTTAGCTGCAATAGCATTCATCACAAGCAGCTTCATGTATTCAAGGATGGTATTGGTGGCCTGAGTCTGAGCTATCTGAGCTTGTCTTCAGAGCTCTCTCCTAGTATTCCTTCAACTAGCTGGTGTAGTGCTAGGAGGAGTTGAGGATGCTGGCTCAGTCGGAGCAGGAATAACTATTGGAGCTGGCTCCGCTGAATTAGGAACATCAGCAGGAGCAGGATCCACCTCATCCACTCCTTTCAGATGCCCCTTGATGCGATTTACAGTTGCAGCAAAAATAATGCTCATAGCCTCAAGGGCGACCTCTCGAGCAGGAATTACAACCCCAGCATGACGTAGGATCTTCTCAATCAGCTTGGGAAATGGGAGTAAGTGAGATCTTGTAGCGTGCTTGTTGATGGTGATCATTTGATACACAATGAATTCCGCCATCCTAAGTTTGGTCTTCTTTTCCAAATGATACAGGAACTCAGCCATATTGTCACTAAATTTACTACGATTCCCTGAACATAGAAAGAGATTGGTAGCCACTATATTTTCCAATACCTTGTGAAACAAGGTGCATCTTTTAGCGGGGAAGTCCTTCTCCCAACCAAATCTTTCGCAGCCAACTCCTCAGCAATAGTATGAGTACTTAGAGTATACTCAACATCAGGATCACGAAGAGGAGGGGATCGAAGAGCATCCTACTCATCTTGGAAATCGAGTAGAGATGCAATGAGAGGACTATCAACCACAAAGTGTTTCTTATATACCATGGTGGAAAACTTGAACCCCTCTTCATTAATGTGATGAAAATTCGAGTAGAATACTCAAACAAGTCTGGGATAGGCATTCCCTAAACCATTAAACATCCTATCCCAATTTCAGAAATTCAACCTAGCATGGATTTCCTAAAGGGTCACATTCCTGTGTCAATTTACTTCTCTTTCAACAATAAGGGCACGCTTTTAGAAGTTTTGGGTATAAAGCTTGTAACAATCCCCCGAGTAAAATTTTTCATTCGTTCTTGGGTAAGTAAAGGATTGTGACGAACCCGTTGAGGATCTTGGCCTCTTTGGATTGGAGGGAGTAGGGGAGGAAGGTGTTGGTCAATTAAAAGACATGAGAACGACAAACTAACCACAACCAAAAGAAACTAAGGTTTATACAAGAAAAATAGTGAAAGAACGGAGGAAGAGGACTTACCCAAATCGCAAAATCACAAAGAAAATCCTTTAAAACGCGTGAAAACCCTAGCCAATCGATCCAATAACCTTTGAAAATCCTCGAAAACCCTTTCTCTCCTCTTACGAATCCAAAATAAATTTTTAGAGATGAAAAAGTTTCGAAACCCCTTTAAATACCCTCCTTTAAAAAGCCCTAAAATGCCCTTGAAATCGTAAAAAGTCGGTGACGGTTTCAAAACCAAATAGTTTGGTTTCGAAACTGAAAAAAAAATGTTTTCAAGTCCTTTTTGGTTTCGAAACCAACAGAATTGGTTCCAAAATTGCAAAACAAAGTCATCACATGTCAAATTTGGTTTCGAAACCAATGTTGTTAGTTTCAAAACTGATTTTGAAAAACCATCACAGTTGAAATTTGGTTTCGAAACCAGTCATTTAGGTTTCGAAACTGAAAAGCAAAATCATCAAAATTTTGAAAAAATAACCATTAAAACTTATTTTTTTGATGAAGTATTTTGATGCAATCAAAGTATGACCAAGATGTGTAACCTGTTACACAAGGCTATGAAGAATATAATGCAATCAACACAGGATTTTTGCAAACATGAATTTGCTAAACCTTATTTGAATAAAGCCTTGTTGGTTCTCAAAACTAATAGCACCATAATTTTCTTATAGATGATCAATGTGAGTGTGTGTTGAGAGAACAATATCATTATATGAGATCATCCTAAGAGGAAGATAAGATAAGGAAGTCCATATTACTGATTTCTTCAAATCTGAACCTTACCCGACATGAAAGAGCTATCTCACTTTGCAACCTATAAATGACCTTCATGTTTGAGCATAAGATAAAACTTTTGAGGCACTCAAGAGCATAAGACATGATTAACAACAAGACACCAATATTTTCCTTGAACTTGCAAGCGACTCTTATTCGAGGAGACACAACCAAGAAAGTACCTATATTGAAACCAAGTGAATCACCATGAGGTCAAGATAAAGAAAGAACATCGAGTTCCTAATCATTTTGCAGGATCTCACTTTTTTTATGTTCAAACACCGAATTTAATATTTTCATGAGAACTCACTCTTTTGGTGTTTCACCAAGCTCAAAATCTTTTACGAGAGCTTACTATTTTGGTGATGAATAGACACAAGATATAATAATATTTTCAGCACTTCATCAGAACACCAAATCCTAGTGAGAGATAGTCCAACCATTTGGTTCAGTCCATCAATGAAACATGAGCTTTATTTTCAACCCATCCAATGATCCAACTAGGAAAAAATCACACTTACTTAAGAGACTCCTTATGTGCACAAGAACCAATAGATCAGTCAAGAGAGTATGGATTTATTGTAGAGATTCACAAGGTATATCAAAGTAAGGTAAATCAAATCAAATTTGTGAAATCTCTTATATGTTCAAGCATTCTATAAAAGATAGCCAATAGAAAAAAGAAGAACACTTGAGAACACAAATATTAGAATGCAGAGTTTTGAAAGTAAACTAATAAACACAACTCACTCTTCAACCCAAAAAGATATATAATGCAAAACCAGGAAGGAGCGAGAAGAAAATAATTAGTTAATAACAACCACACCAATAGATCTTCTAAGGAGTTCAAACCTAAGAGGTTTTGTAAGTAAATCAGCCGATTATTTTTCGGTAGGAACAAACTCAAGATAAATCACCTTGTTTTCAACTAAATCACGAATGAAGTGATATCTTATGCCTATATGTTTAGTCCCAGAGTATTGCCCTGGATTCCTAGTAATATCAATGGCACTGGTATTATCACAAAGCACGGTCATAGTATCATGCTCAATGTTATAGTCAAACAACACTTGTTTCATCCATAATAATTGAGTGCAACATGATCCTACTGCAATGTATTCTACTTCAGCAGTAGACAAGGATTGAGAGTTTTGTTTCTTACTTTGCCATGCTACCAAGTTGTGAACAAAGTAGCAGCCTCCTGAAGTACTTTTCTTGTCATCAACATTGTCTGTCCAATCTGCATCAGAATAGCCCACTATTTTAGAATTTGTATCACTAGTGTACCATAAGCCAAATCCAAGAGTTCCCTTAACATAACGAATGATTCGTTTAACTGCTGTTAAGTGTGACTCTTTAGGTTTTACTTGATAGCGAGCACAAACACCAACACTAAAAGAAATATCATGACGACTAGCTGTAAGGTAAAGAAGACTCCCTATCATGCTTCTATATTATTTTTTGTCTACTTCCTGTCCAGCTAAGTCCTTTGTTAACTTTGTAGTGGTTCCCATCAGTGTGCGAGCATCTTTTGCAGATTCCATGCCAAATTTTTTGACAAGATCCATGGCATATTTAGATTGAGATATAAATATCCCATCTTTTTATTGCTTAACTTGTAATCCAAGAAAGATGTCAGTTCTCCAACCATACTCATTTCAAATTCCTTACTCATAAGATTTGAGAAGGATTCAGCTTGTTTGGTTGAGGTAGAACCAAATACTATGTTATTCAAATAGATTTGAGCAACGAGAACATTATTTTTAGCCCATTTGATAAATATGGTTTTATTAGCTCCCCCTCTTGAGAATCCTTTTTTAAGAAGAAAGGTAGTTAATCTATCATAACATTCTTTTGGAGCTTGTTTCAAACCATAAAGGGCTTTCTTCAACCAGTAGACATGATTAGGATTGATGGGATCTTCAAATCCTATAGGTTGCTTTACAAACACTTTGTCACACCCCGATTTTCGGAACTCTAAAATCCAACCCAATTCAATGAGTCCGGAAGGCGAGGCGTGAAGAGTGTAAATGAAGTGTAATTTAAAGCAATGAATAAAATCACTTACTTTCTCCTTTTGAAAGATAAACCAGTCAATTTTTTTTTGTCAACATTAATTACAATTTAGTATTCAAAGTAAATTTAAAAACAAAAATAAAAACTGTTGAAAATATTTTTCATACTTAATTGCACATACTTCAGTAAAATGGTCATAATTTATTAACCGTAAATCCGAATTGTACAAATTAAAGCATTCTGAAAAATAGATTTAAACTTCTACAACTTCAGTAGAAATAGACCGAGCTTAATTCGGAGCATAAGATACTCAAAACTGGGTCTCACGTTTACTAACAGATTTATACACAATCTCAAAAAAATAACTTCGAATTTCTTAAAATATCCAGAAATCATAAATTTGAAACTGAAATTACTTCCAAACAGACATCCGAAATACATGTATAATACCATTTTGAAAAGAAGAAATTGAAATATTCATTTGTTACAGAAATAGGCCTTGGTCAATTTTGAGCGAAACATACTCAAAAATGTACTTTTCTAAAACTGACAGTAACAAATATGAAATTTATACAATATTATGTAAAACATAATTACTTCAATTCAAAGACATAAAAATTAATACAACATTTGTTTTGTTCTTAATTCAACATAAAAACAGATAATTATAATAATACATATCATAATTCTTATAAACAACCCATAATCCCAAGTGATATAGTAGTAATTATTCTTCAATTACAATATATAAAACATACAAACTCAAGAGATCCAAGCTATCTCTTTGAACTGCACCTCCTAAAATCTTTCGCCCTCAACTTGATCTGTAGGGGGGAAAATATTGGGTGAGTAAAACTCAGTAGGTGCAAACTATCCAAAAATACTAGATTTGAAATATGCAAAAATTACCATATTAATGCATAAAAAGAGATTTCTTTTTAAATCTTTCAATAATTAACTATTAATTAATTATTTTAAGTCCATTACATCGGTGTCCACCGTCTCCTCAAGTCGGAACTCAACGGTACCTGCAGGTGTTATGGGGGTCTCCCATTACCGATACCATCTAGATTTATTTTTAATCTAGATAACAAGTTATTATTAAACTTCCTTTAATTCATTTTTCTTATAAATAAAAACTCAACCCTTGCATTAAATAAATAAATGTAACCATGTAAGATAATCCATTTCATATGCAATTTCATAACAAAAATATAAAATTAGATTTTGTTTATAGTAGGGATACCACCTACCGCAATTTGATGCCAAAATCTTATCACCTACTTAATTTATTACTTCTGGATGTGATGATCGATGATGTAAATCCTTGATTTCTCAATGATTTTGATGATAATACTAGTAACTATTATAGATTTAATGAGAAGGATGTAGATGAAGATGTATGTTATGGGAAGTAAGGAAAATATGTATATTGGGGAGAGTAATGAGAGGTGTAACAGGAGTGTAACCATAAAATAAAAGAGGAGATTTTGTGTTTTGAAGAAGGAAATAAGGGGGGGTTTATATAGGAAAAATTTTAGATTTTATTATTATTATTATTATTTTAATATTTAATTTTTTAATATAAAAAATAATTTTATATTTTGGTTAGTGGGCTGCTACAGTAGCCGCCGCGCAGCCCACGTTTTTTTGATTAAAATATTTTTTATTTTATTTTAATTAATTAATTAATTAATTAATATTTTTTTTTTTTAGAGATAACTCTCTTAATGCTTTCCATGCAATTACCATGCATATAAGAAATTTATTTCTCAAATCAATATACACCCAAATGGGTATAATACCAACATAACTATGTTAGGCAAGTGTAAAATTCATACTATGAAATTTCTTGGGGTATTACATCAAAAGTTGTCACACCCCGATTTTCGGAACTCTAAAATCCAACCCGATTCAATGAGTCCGGAAGGCGAGGCGTGAAGAGTGTAAATGAAGTGTAATTTAAAGCAATGAATAAAATCGCTTACTTTATCCTTTTGAAAGATAACCAGTCAATTTTTGTCAACATTAATTACAATTTAGTAGTCAAAGTAAATTTAAAAACAAAAATAGAAACTGTTGAAAATAATTTTCGTACTTAATTGCACATACTTCAGTAAAATGGTCATAATTTATTAACCGTAAATCTGAATTGTACAAATGAAAGCATTCTGAAAAATAGATTTAAATTTCTACAACTTCAGTAGAAATAGACTGAGCCTAATTCGGAGCATAAGATACTCAAAACTGGGTCTCAGGTTTACTAATAGATTTATACACAATCTTAGAAAAATAACTTTGAATTTCTTAAAATATCTAGAAATCATAAATTTGAAACTGAAATTACTTCCTATCCAGATATCCAAAATATATGTATAATATCATTTTGAAAAGAAGAAAATGAAATCTTCATTTGTTACAGAAATAGGCTTTGGTCAATTTTGAGTGAAACATACTCAAAAATGTACTTTTCTAAAATTGACAGTAACAAATACGAAATTTGTACAATATTATGTAAAACATAATTACTTCAATTCAAAGGCATGAAAATTAATACAACATTTGTTTTGTTCTAAACTCAACATAAAAACAGATAATTATAATAATACATATCATAATTCTCATAAACAACCTATAATCCCAAGTGATGTAGTAGTAATTATTCTTCAATTACAATATATAAAACATACAAACTCAAGAGATCCAAGCTATCTCTTTGAACTGCACCTCCTAAAATCTTTCGGCCTCAACTTGATCTGTTGGGGGGAAAATATTGGGTGAGTAAAACTCAGTAGGTGCAAACTATCCAAAAATACTAGATTTGAAATATGCAGAAATTACCATATTAATGCATAAAAAGAGATTTCTTTTTAAATCTTTCAATAATTAACCATTAATTAATTATTTTAAGTCTATTACATCGGTGTCCACCGTCTCCTCAAGTCGGAACTCAACGGTAC
>MVGT01003118.1:2527617-2538559 GCA_002174775.1 Macleaya cordata | reverse complement strand
TTTTTTTCAGTTCTGTAACCCTAGCACTGGCTGGGCCATTATGCCTTCTTATCATGGATTTGGATACGAAAGAATATAAGTTTGCCCTCTTTGTTAATGACTTCATTTGCTTAGTCCTTACATTGGAAACCACTAATAATCCTCCTCCGTATACATTGAGAGTCAAGTCACCATGGAAAAAGATTACAAGCCCGTCCCCTTGTCCAATTAATATTAAGGTCTTTTAAATTAGGTACCTTTTACAATGAAGCTCTCTATTGGAAGACCAAAAACCCAAAGGAGATGGTATGCTTCCACCTCCGCAACGAAACTCTTCAAGTCATTCAAGACTGACTGACTGACTGACTGACTGATGTGGGACACCCGTACATGTTTCCTTAAATTCCTTAACTCTTCAAAAAAACAATGAGTTTTTTTTGCTTAATCTATTAACCAATTTGATTCAATTATAAAAAGAAACCTTATTAAGTAAGTGGAATCCTTTTCCGAAAGGAATAGGATTCTACAAAAAGAAACCCTAGATAATGGTGGTGAGAAAAACATCCTAATCAACCTTCAAATAATTTCTACGTGGGCCTAATAAAAAAATTTATTTAAAATAGTTTTAATAATATTTTGTGATGTAATATTTTGAAAAAAAAATGGAATTATTAATAAATCACAAAAGTTTCAGTAACCCGTAAAAAAGAAAAACTACTTATTTACCAATAAAAAATTTATACAATTTTAAATAAGAGACAATAACTGCTTTGACAGAGATTTAACCTAACCTTGAGAGAAATCGTTTCCTAAAGGTACCAGAAT
This sequence comes from Macleaya cordata, assembly GCA_002174775.1. Taxonomy (NCBI): domain Eukaryota; kingdom Viridiplantae; phylum Streptophyta; class Magnoliopsida; order Ranunculales; family Papaveraceae; genus Macleaya; species Macleaya cordata. The sequence goes on along the minus strand of MVGT01003118.1, from coordinate 2,537,755 downwards.
GCATGCATGGGCTGATGGCACAAAGGAGACTACTTCTAGTTTGTTTTCTATTGTAATTTGTTTTCTATTGTAATTTTAGGAAGCTAGATACAGATATTTATATGCGAGTCCCGGAAGGGTTATTTTTACCTGAGGGAAGACCATGCTATTTGTATTCACTTCAGCTCAAAAGAGCGTTGTATGGATTGAAGCAATCCGGACGGATGTGGTATAATCGCCTTAGTGAATACCTGATAAAAGAAGGATATACAAACGATCACATTTGCCCCTGCAAGTCAGAATCTGGATTTGCTATCATCGCTGTGTATGTCGATGATATCAACTTAATCGGGACTCCTGAAGAGCTCCGTAATGCTGCTGAATACCTNAACTGAAAACTCTGCATATTCTGATACTTGGTTTGGAGATTTCTGGGATGGTATAGAAACAGAATACCGTGATGAAATGACTGCCCTAACTAAATACTCCGCATGTTCTGATAGTTGGTCTGTATATTTCTGGGGTGATATAGAAACAGAGTACCGTGATGAAATGAAAGGTCAGGGAGGTGATTATAGTAAGGAAGCCATGGAAGAATGGATTCGTTCTATTGGTTAGGTTGCTTTACGTGAAAAACTTAAACTGTAGTATTATTGTGAACAATGAAAAGATATATAGGAAATCATCGGGAGTACATGTATTTCTGTTCTTCTCGTTTCTGTTGTTTCATTGTAAAAAAAGTGTATTCCAACCATTTAGTTCGTGGAAATTAATTGGCCATTCTCTCCACGTACGTTGAATGTCCAAATACGCTACGCGCGTTGCCTCCATGCGCGCTTTGTGCGCACCCACAAACACGCCCTTAGATCCACTCCACTCGACTCCGTCGTCAAGTGTAAATCAGGTGTAAATAAATAACTATGGCCATGGGACACATCCGGCATTTCGTAAAAGAACGTAAGGTTATTTTGGTCATTTACTATGCCCATGGGACACATCTGGTATTTCGTAAAAATATAAGGTTATTTTAGTCATTTAAGGTGTGGGGTTATGTTGACCCACCATCAAAGTTTTGTTTTTTAGGGTGGGGGATAACGGTCAACCACCCCCCTTTATCTTTGTCCTAGTCATCTTATGTACCATTCTCTTTAGTTATATGGATTCTTTATCGGTTTGGAGCGCAAACCCGACCCTGATTGATCACTAAACGTTGTGAGCTGTAGATCGTGATTAACTAAGGGGGTAATTGTTTTTTTCCACTAATTAGTGGTAAGTTCACAACAAGTATTTTTTTTATTTCTCACCACTAATTAGCTGTAATTAGTGACAAACTTTTAATTATAGGCTTAAAACCCATTAGTGGTTGTAAGTGGTTTGAGATTACTTACTACCACTTAATGAGTTTGAAGCTCATAATTAAAAATTTGCCCTAGGAAAATTTTATAGGCACCTCTCATAATCTTTTGGCCGACCCCATAAGGTTGAACATGGTCAATTGTGGTTGACCACAAAATCTTAAAGGCACCCCCACATTGGTCAAATTCTTCCTTGTTTAAACATTTATCCCACTTTAAAAAACTTAGGCTGCGTTTGATAGCATGGAAATGGGTTCCGCAGAAATAGGTTCATTTCCACTACTTCTACGGAATTAATTCCTTGGGGGGCCAATGAAGCCTATATTACACAAGCGTTGTGCACGTGTTTCTCACACTGGGTTTATTTTTTACACTGATTTTGTGATAAACTATTAATGCAATTAATTATAAAAAAAACCAAAAAATGCAAATATCCATTGCACTGATTGAAATGTGAAAATTGAGTAGGTAGTTACGAAGAGATTTTAGGGATAGTTAAGGGAGAAAGAAAGTAGGAGATTATGTTTTGGTGAGAATAAAATTACTAATTTATCCTTTTTTGAGAGGCAAAAGATGACCATTATACCCTTTCAAAGTAAAGTTAAACTTTAACAAAAAATAATTTTTTCAAGGCACCAAAAGTAAAAAGCCCCAAAAAACCCCATTCTCTTAACTAATAGTATAGATTAAAAACTGACTATTAGCCACGCTTTTAAGTAACTGAGCCCCCAGTTTCGTGGAATTAAAAAAATAACGGGTTTTGGAAAAAAAAAGTCCCTGTAAAAAAAGTCATTATGATTTTAGTCATTGTTTATAAATTTAGTCTCTACTTTTGAACATAAAAGTAATAAAAGTAGGGACTAAATTTATAAAACAAGGACTAAAATCATAATGACTTTTTTTACGGGGACTTTTTTTTACATTTTTCAAAAAAAAAAAAAGTGGAATTCGTATTGTTTCCGCGAAACTAACCCATTTCCATGAAATTCAAATATTGTCAAACACAATCCTTAGGTTTTCTAAACCAAAAAACCCTTATTTGAAAAAAGACCATACAACAATTCTTTTAAAGTTAACGACCAAAAAAACAGTTGTTTTAAAGGTATTTCTACAAGTCCTTTGCTTATTTTGTCGATTTCAAACGAAAATTATGATTTCAGAACTGGAATTTTTTTTTTTTTTTTTGCTCACAAACCTAGAAACAGTACTGGAAGTATGTTTTTCTCGGAATGCTGGATGTTATGCAAAAATTCGGTAACAGAAAAACGATTTGGTTTTAGGGTAAAATTTTGCATTTTACTAGAATCGGTCTCACAGTTACATTTAATAAATCTGGAGTCGGTGGTACTTATAGATTACCTTTGATAAAATTGGCGATAAGTTAACGTTTCTTGACTCCAGATTCGGAATTGATATGCCGATTATTGTTGACAATATCGGCATCTGTGATTTATTACTTTTTAAGTTTTTTAGTGCTTGAGATTTTGCAATCGGCTACACAGAGCCGTTTATTGAAACTGTAGTCGGTACTCGGTAGTAAGCTACTGCTTCTGGCACCGTGCTATTTGAACACCAAAATCTGGTGTTACAATTGTAACACCGGAGTGACCAGGCCTACATAGTTACATTTTAAGAGATGAAATTTTGTGAAGTTATTCTCCTCACCATGTACATCATCTTCACAAAAAATTAGCCCATTCTAAAAGTTCTACCCATAAAAAATTAATTGAAAGTTGATTGAAAAATAACAATGAGAAATAAACGGTGAAGGAAAGAGTTAAACTTTTGATAGGGTTAGAAGTTTTAGAATGATCTAATTTTTTGTGAGGATGATGTACATGACGAGGAGAACAACCTCACCAAATTTTAGCTCTTGAAATGTAACTATGTGCGCCTCACAACCAGATCGTAAAAATTGTAGGCTCACTCTAAATTACTATAAAGATGTACTACCAAAATCCAATAAAAATTAATTATTTCTTAGCATTTGCATGCTGCGAATTTTCGTTGAATACCAAGCAGGGCATATACTTTTAATTTTGGGATTTTCTATTGGGTATTTGTAAAATTTAAGAGTTAAAATAATAGTTCTTTTTTTGAATTAGGTGCCCCGTTGCTCCCGCTATGGTTACTTAAGGGTTAGTGGTGGGCCCATACAAAATACTCGTGCTTTTTATTGATGTCATTAGGGCTTTTTAGTTGAGATGGGGGTCTCCCACTTAAAGGGCTCTCCAAAATTTCACAAAATACTTGAAAGGATGAGCAATTTTATTAAGGGAGGATTCTTATTTTTTTATTTGGGTTAATTAGTCTGAGGATCCTATATTATGATCAATGTTAGGGTTTAGGTCCTGCAAAAGTAACGAAAATCTAAAAAATGATGAGAATACCCTTTAATATGACCCAAACACTTATTATGAATTATTAGTAGGACCTAAAATCAAATTTTTTGTTTATGTTGTCAGAAATAGAACTATTACTTTTGTAGGATTATCTTAAAGAATTAATGAAATAAAATCTCCACCAATTTGTTTGTACACGCTTGCATCTTCATGGGAACCATGAACTGGATCAATATGAATTCTCAATTAGAGATCAAACCCACAATTGGCTCATATTTGTAGTTGGTTTCAATCCACCACGGCTTAAAACCCACGTCGTGATTAATGATTTCTTCCTCACTCAGAGCATAAAGATTAAGATCGAGTAGATCTCAAATCACGGGTAGTTTTTTCTATATTACAATAGTCTAACAGCTTCCAGCCTCACATATAGGACTCTAGCCTCGCATATGAGACCCTCATTCTAATTAATCCTATTTATTTATACCCCCAACAAAAACAACTACACCCCATCACCGTCACCATCACTTCTCCAGCCTCACCACCACTACCGCCTCCACCTCCACCATCACCACCATCATCTCTCCAACCTCACCACCACTACCGCCTCCACCTCCATTATCACCACCAACGTAGAGATCGAGAGATAGAGAGAGATGAGAGAACAAAGAGGTTAAAATGTGAGTTGACTGGGTTTCTCTCCAAGTGTTCTCCTAGGGCTAGGGATCCTTTTCTGCTCAAAACCAGTGAGAGGTGAGAGGGATTTTGGTGGTGGTCGACTGGATTTCTATAAAGAGAAAGTTCAGAGAGAGATACTAGAGAAAATGGGGGATCTCTGGTTCGATTCTTTGTGAGCAAATTTCGGGAGAAAAATCGGGAAAGGGGATCTCTGGTTCGATTCTCTGTGATAGCGAGAGATATTGAGAGGTGAGATCTGATATGATAAAAGAAAAAAAAGAGAGAGAGAGGGAGTCAGGGAGAGATCAGAGAAGAAATAGAGAGTGAAAAGAGAGAAGGGAGAGATCAGAGAGAAAGGAGAAAAGAGAGAGGGGGCATGCAGTGGTGATGGTGGTTGTGGTGGAGGTTGTGGCGGTGATGAGACGATGGTGGTGACTTGGTGGGGTCTATTTAAATATTATGTAAAGAAGAATCCCCTAGAAAAACCACAAAATTAGAGGAAAGTTGTTATTTGATCTTGAGGCCCAAAATTTGATCGCCACCCACCTCACGATTTTGGGAGGGGAGATTTTAAAGGCACACCCCGAAATCTTATTGGCAGGCCCTGTTGTAGCATCCTACCTTTGAATTTGTATTTTGTTATGTTAATAGGCCTACCAATACGATTTCAGGGGGTGCCTTTAAAATTTTCCCTTTGGGAGCCCTAATAACATCAAGAAGCCCTTGAATTTCAAACCCAACTAGTGGAAGCCCTTGTGCATCAGAACCCGAAGCTTAGCCCGTAATTTGGGGTTGCACTAAGGGTTTAGGGGTACTCGTCCAAGAGTTCTTCTACGCGAAAGACTCCCGCGACAAAAGAAATAATTCCGTGATGAAGACCAAAAATTTCATAAGAAATAGGAGAAAAAAGACACAGTGGAATCGTTTCACGAGAATTTTAAAAAAAATCCCTAAAAAATGGGATCTCAGAAGATTTCTAAGAGATTTCCTAGTACATGATTGGCCCTGCCTAACCCACCTAAAGTTTCTGGGGGTAACGGTACACGACCAGCCCTGCCCTAACTAGTGGTAGTAAGGGCAATTGTGGTTTTATAGGTAGGCCCCATAATCTTATTAACAGGCCCTAAGGGTGTCAATGGGTACCAAAATATCTAAAACCGTTGATTGCGGTTCTAGGACCTCATTTTATAGATCCGATTAATTTCGGATCCATTTCGGATCTACCCGTTTTGGATCCGATTAATTTTAGATATATTTCGAATCCATCCAACGGGTACCCGCGGGTATCTGATTCCGTATAATTTTTATAGTTTATTCTAATATTATACAACAAATTTTTAATTTTTTTAATTAAAAAAGAAAATAAAAAAACTAATGACTATTATACAACAAATTTCGTAATAAAACTAATTTTATGATTGAATAAAATACGAATACTTTACATGGAAAAAAAAAGAAAAAAAATTAAAATAAAACAGGTATCAGGTATTCGCGGATCCTAGCGGTACCGGATCCGGAACTACCAATTGAAGTTCCAGAATCGGAACCACCTTCATATTAGCGAGACCGGATCCGATCTGGGACCGCCCCATTGACACCCCTAATAGGCTCCATCTATAGACACCCTAGAAAAATGTGTCTATGGTTGAAAATGGCAGTCCTCATTACTAATGGCACACTCCCATTGTGATCAAACTATTTTGACTCTAAAATTGGCCCCTAACACCTAGTATTACACTTGTAGAGAGAGAAAGAGAAAACGAAGACGAAAAAGACAGAGGAGGTTGAGACAGAGAAGGAGAGAGAAGAAGAAGAAAAAGAAGAAGAAGAAGAAGAAGACGAAGAAGAAATTTTAACATTATCTTTTGTCTTTGTTTGTTGACTGAAATCTAAATCTAATCTAATCAGTCGTAGTGTGTTTGGATGTAGAACTGATGTTATGGGTGGAATAGGTCTTATTATGCGTGATTCTCATGGTCTTTTGGAGGCGATGCACTTGAAGCAGTTAAATGGGTTAAGACCTCCAAAAGCGTTCTTGCGAAGACGATTCCATGCCAAGCGTTCTCCGCTGAAGAGCTAGAAGGGTTGGCGGCCCTTGAAGCAGTTAAATGGGCCATCAATATGCAGCTGAAACATGTTACTTTTGGAGGCGATGCATGTAACACCCCAAATTCTGAATCACGGATAAATCCCAAATTAAAGATTCAAAATTCGTGTGTTAACTCAATATAAAAGAAAACCAGTTTACAATATATATATATATTTTTCTCTATAAGTTTCCGTAAATGTAGAACATATCATGATAAATTAAGTAGGACACGTACAAAACTTTAACTTTACTATAATGGTTAAAACGTTATGCATAAAAAAAATGATTTACTTCATGGTTCAATACCAGATATTTAACCACAATATTCTAATTCACATAAATATATTTGAAATGCATCTTGTAATCTAATAATTATACATTTCTGGACTCCTACCCATTTTTCTTAAGGCAATAGTGGAGGGTACCTGCAAAACAAAAGAAAACACTCCGACGCCTAAGTTAGTATTGTACCATTTATAGGAAAAATAAATAGTATAACTTTAGCTCATGAATGGTCCAATGTTTATAGTTTGGAAATATTTTTATGCTGAACCGTCATTACGGCTGCCTACGTACCCTTTAGGGATCAAGCATTACGTAGTTCATAACTTTAAACAAAATACTTTCAGCTAGGTCTCTATTACAGTTCAACAACTTTGGATAAATTAAAACTATAGTAAATAAACTTAAAAAATTATCAAATTTTAACATAAACAAGATATATTTGTCTAGTTTTCGACACATCAAGCGGATCCTTAATCAGATCTACACTCAAAGAGAAGTAACTAAATTATCAAACATATACCAGAAATTCTACTAATGTAAGGACTTGTCTAAACGAGATAGAATTTAACCAAGACGAATCATAAATCTAAAAATAGTATTGGTAACCCTTTACCTTTTCTATTATATATATATGTATATATTAACAAATAAATATATGAAATATTTACCAATCCAACGGTAGATCTTTGGTCCACACCCTTCAATTAACTAACTACTTATAATTTAAAGTAGCAACTCCAGCAGGGTTTTCATGATGGATCAAGGTCTTTCCTTCATCCAATTGACCTGAAAATTTTACAGTAGTATTTAATATATCCCATAATAATTGTGTAAAAATATTAGACAGATCCAACGGTAGGTTTGAGAGTAATGAATTTCTCATTTCGAACTCGCTATTTTTGTTCCTCTAACAAAGATGACGATTTTTATTGTGATTGGAGTACTTAAACTTCTCCAAATAAGCTGATATTTTAACCAAGTATACTTTATTATCTCATCTACATCATACTCAATTTTTAGGACCATCCAACGGTCCAATCTTGAGCAATGACTAATTTCTTCTTCTCTCTTTTCTTCCTCCTTAGAGTTATTCCAAGGAGAATTAGTAGCTCCTCCTTTGATTTGCTTCCAAATCAAGTATAAAAACTCTCTTTATGATGTTGAAAATACTTATTTCTAATTGAAAACTCTCTTCCTATTTCTCTCTTTCTATTTCTCTCTTCTTTCTTATCTCCCTCCCCCCTTCATTGTCTTCACAAACTACCTCTTTATATAGGTGAAAATGGAATCATAAGATGGTGGATAAAAATAAAATTAATGGTGGTGGATTAGCCACTACAATGGTGGACTAGCCACCACTTAGTGGTGGTAGACTAACCATTATACTTAGTGGTGGTAGTGATTGTAGTATATCTACCACTATCTAGTGGTAATGGAGGTGGATATTAGAAATAATCTTTATTATTATTATTCTTAGTCAAATATTTAATAAAAATAGTAAATACTAGATAAATTTTTGTGTACTAAAACTTTGATGTGACTTATGTTCCTAGTTTAATGATTTGAAGACATGTACCAATCAAAATGATCTTGTGGATTAAATCAAGAGTTTTGAGTGAATAAACATTATTTCTTAATAAATTATCTATATGTACATATTATACTAATATGACCATAACTCCTAGACCATAAGTCCGAATATGACCAACCATACCATTCTGGAAACTAGATTCAAAGGGCTACAACTTCAGACGTACTACACTTCTAATTTCTTTATTGAAATTACTAACAAAAGGAAAGATACCCACCCATCAATTTTATCCAGCAAATTGTTGAGAGGTACCCGTCACCTGTCTGGTGGTATTATTGCGAATTAGGGTGCACAAAATGGGGTAGGGGTATTACCACGACTACATTACTCCAATTGAACACCTCTAGCACAACTATACACTCCTAAAAATTAGCCCACTACTCAACAGCCCACAGACAAACAACTTGAAGAACAGTAAAAAAAATACAGTAGGTTTCACATTTTTTTTATTTCAAATTTGTTAATTGCAAATTCAAACTTACAATACTGCATGTCTTTCGAAAAAAAAGTATTATTGATTGACCTAGTTTTGAAAATCTCGTCGAAATCATTCTAAAAATACAAATTTTATCAAAATTCGATTTGTGGTTTAAAAATATAATATTTTAAAGATTTAAAATAAAAAATAACAAATTTTTTCTCTCCAACTGTCCACTTTTAAAAATTAAGAAAAAAATGTAAAATTGGTAACATATCTATACTACTTATACAAGGGGCTAAGCATTAAGCTCAGCCCCTTCAGCCGACCCACTCCAGCTATGCCCTATGTCAGAGAGAAAAAATGACGTGGCTTTCAATTGGCGCTTAAGTCGCTCAATACACCAGCCGAATTTACGTCCGCCCGTAACTTGGACGGACGGAAATACCCCTACTTAAATACTTTATTACATAACAATCCAAAAATCTTTTTACAAATACTGGATATATCGTTTAACTTAATTTATATATTTACACTTGGTTTACACTTATCAGTGAGGTCGTATGGAGTCGATCCAATGACTCATTTTTTTTTTGGACGATGGTCTTCTCAAATTAGCTGCCTTAATTTGGAAGCCTTGCGTGCTTCTTTGGCATTAATACCCATTGTATACTTTTAGTTTATTTTAAGTTTTATATTAAATTCTCATCAATTTTACATTTTGTTTACACCTGTTATCCTGCTCAATTAGATACGATCTCCTTTACCTCTAGATCACATCAAAATATACATGATCACCATTGGGTCCACATAATATCCATTTTATTATTACATTTGACTTATACGTGTTTGTGCGCCCATGTGGAGTGAATCCAAGGATTAATTTTGTCGAGCGCATAACATGTTTGATCTTTTTAATGTCAGATGATATCAGGCTATATATCGTGACCAATAGAATCATCTGCAATTTTATTTTTTTTAATAATAACGCGCCATATAGTTTGACAACTCATACGGGACATCAAGTCCATTCGCGCTAAACGCGCGTGTGGATCGTGTAAGTAAAAGACGAACACGAATTTAGAGTTAGCGCGTGGGGATCGTGTAAGTAAAAGACGAACACGAATTTAGAGTAATTGTTTGAAGGGGTTGTGATTTTAGTCCCTATTTTTATAACCCTTATGTTTTTAATCCCTTGGATTAAAAACATTTGTGAATTTAGTCCTTAGTTTTTGAAAAGACAATACTAACCTTTAAAAACATTTTATTCCAAATATATCCCATATCTAAAAATCATTAACGGTCGACTTCATCACACCGGCGACCGGCGACCTCCGACCGACGACCTTTTCTCCGGCGACCAGCGGCTGTGAACTCCTCACCGGCAGTCCAAATCTGAAA